>CAWUFW010002895.1:1800000-2009828 GCA_963921515.1 Calotriton arnoldi
TTTCCCTTCGGCCAATTTCACCCTATTATTCGCTTGGGTCTGTATGGCTGCAGAAAAAACCGCCCGGTCCATCTCGGCCTGACCGGTACTCCGCTTGACGGCCCATTCCAGCTTGGTTTGGCCCTCCTTCAGCTGGTGTATTAGGTTCTCCATCCTGTAGCGACAGAGGCTATGCCCACATTCTCCACCACTTTGTCACAACTGGGGATCGGTACCAGGCCGAAGGTAGCCAAAACAAAAGGATCGTCCGGAGAGGTGGTCGTCTTATCAAGATTTTTATTTGTGACAAAAAACAAAAGTAAAGTCAAACGTCTGTTTGGGCATAAGAGAAGCTTCCCGGTTGGAGTGATCCATGATGCTGGATTACAGTGCATCCCTGGATTACAGTTCCCACATATCATGATAAATGTGGGCTAAGGAGTGTATCCTGGTCTGAACAATCGGCTGACACACTCACTGCAACATAGGGTGATATGTAACTTGCCCACTGGTTTTGTTAGCACGAATGATACATTTTAACTACGGCACATCACAAATACATATGCAGCATTTATAATAGTAAGGAATCATGTTTTGGTATTTCAAACCTGCTGACATGATCACCCAAGCCCATTGGAGTACAAACGTTGGCTAGAAGCTGAATGACAGATGCATGTATGGATCCCAGAACAATTTGCTGCTTGAGTGGCTTTAATATCTGACAAGCCTTCAAACATTTAGACAGTACCAATTTTTGTAGGGGGAGGAAAGTATTCTGCAGGCATGTGCATGGTATGATGTGAACACACAATAGGAGGTAAAAAAAATGTAAAAGCTGTTCACTATGCGCATACCAACATTAGATGTACTGTTGACAATTGGTAGTATTGTCTGGGATATGTGTTACACCCAACCCACACATATGTCCTGCACAAATTTCCACTTGGGAAAACATACTGTGTCAGAAAAATCGCAGCCTATCCCATGCAACATTTCTTTCACATATTCTGAATAACATGTTGTCACTTTCTGTCCATATTATGTGTAAGAGAGACATTTGAACTAATGATCATCATTTGGTTTTGGGGCAGGTGATGGTACATGCGCCATGAGCATTCACTCCATAGCTTGCACAACATTCGTATAGTAGATTCTGAGCCATTCATCATGTGGGTCTGCATTCATTGGGATTAATTTCGCATAGCATTTTCGCCCTAACATTTGCACATTCAACTTTGTCCTACTTCTGTTGTGATTCTACATGTAAGGTAAAGCTTATTTTTGCTGACTGATGATACCCCTTACACATCTCACTGCAGCTAATTTATGGCAACACACACAATCCTAACAGAGCACAGGCACAATCAGCTGACACCCACTGGTAGCATTGGGATCTCTGAAGCTCACCACCTCCACATGGTGTATGAGTTTTGTCCAGCTACAAGACAAAAAGATGGTATATTGCTCTCTGAATGCTGAATATGTACACTGTGTAAATATGAAGCACAGTACATTGACTTCACAAACGCCTGGTACTGTTGGTATATTGGACTTGTTGCATTAGGCTAAGTTGAATTGCCCTAATGCTGGACCTATGTAAGCCATGTTGCAGTGTATTCAGATAATACCAGTCACATCACATATCAGGTGCACATAGTGCAGACAAGGTACAAGACCAGCCTAGTTTGCTACATGGTTCAAGGGTTCCTGGCTTTGATGGCTATGTGAACAGTCCAATTTGACTGACCATACTCTACATAGTATGATAATGCTAGGGCCTTCTAATGTCCAATTGTATTGTATTGTATTGTAATTGCAATTATATAGCGCTTACTACCCCTGACGAGGCGTCAAATCGCTTTTTCGGCGAGTAGCACGCTACTCCAGAACCCATAAAGGATTAGTGGTGAATTAGTATAGTGAAAATATGAAAGTAATTTGAGTGGTGGATATGTAAGTCAGTTTTTTGGATTGAGAAGGATAGTGGAGGGATAGAGAAGCTAAAAAGGTTTGCATTTATATAGCGCTTGCTTCCCCTGATGGGGTGTTGAAGCGCTTTTTCGGCAAGTAGCACGCTACTCTGGAACCCATACAGTGTTAGTGGTGAATTAGTATAGTGAAATATGAAAGTAATTTGAGTGGTGGAGGATATGTTAGTCAGTTATTTGGATTGAGAAGGATAGCGAAGAGGTAAAAAGGTTTGCATTTATATAGCGCTTGCTACTCCTGATGAAGTGTTGAAGAGGTGTGGTGCAGCGGCCAGGGCAGCTGACTTCGGAGCACAGGGTTCACGGTTCGATCCCCGGCTCCGGCGGCAGCTCAGCTCAGCACCATGTGACTCTGGGCAATAGCTCACTTAATTTCCACTACAGCCCCCAGCGCCTTGAGACCCGTAAGGGTGAGTAGCTGCGCTATATAAAAACGGACTTACATTTTTTACTTACATTTTGAAGTGCTTTTTCGGCGAGTAGCACGCTACTCCGGAACCCATAAAGGATTAGTGGTGAATTAGTATAGTGAAATATAAAATTCATTTGAGTGTTAGTATAAACATCAAAACTAAGATCAAAGTCTATGACACAGGATGCTTAGACTTCAAATGCATTAATCATATCATTCTTAATGAGAGAGCCTTGTTTGACTTTAAAACACAAATGTCTCTCTCTTGGCAAGACCTAAATTTCATTGGTTCAAAAGCAGATGTCACTTGACAAAACAATCTTTGTGCAATGCTCTTTGAACCGATTATAGGAAGCTGGCTTTTTATATGATATAACAAAAAGAGGTATATTGTGCAAAGACTCCAGGCATTCCCTTACCAGTGGACAGGGGTTTGCTCTAGCAATCCCAAGGTGCTCTTCTAGGGGGTAGTGTGGTCGAGCAGCCTTAGGCTTATCAGAGAGGAGTGTTAGACATCCAAAAATACACACAACAGTTAATAAATGATGCACACAACTCAATAAGGAGATCCACACCAATTTATAAAAATAGCATGTATCTTTATATATATTTAGGCACCAGAATCAATACGATCAGGTAAGTATGTTTTTCAAGAGAAATACTCTTGCGTTAAAAAGTCGGCCTTTAGTGCATTTTTCAGAAGATGCAATGTTATCCTTTGGGAGGAAAAATAAGTATGACATTCCGGTACAATACAACGACTTACGAAACCAATCTCCTGGACTTAACGTGAGTATGGGGCAAGGTCAAACACAGCCCAGCAGGTCACCTCCATTGGCACTAGGGCAGCAGGGTGCAGTGGTGTAATACAGCGTCGGGTGCCCAATGTTAGTCAATTGGGACCGGTTTGCGGAAAAAGAGGCTGCAGGTTTCGACTGAGAGGTTCATCGGGCAGAACCAACCAGAAGGTTCAAGATTTGCAATGCTAGGGGACTTGGGCACACCAGTGGTTCTCTTCTCCCAGGGCCGGGGCGGCCGGGTGCAGAGGGTCTTTGAGGTGCTGGGTTTCTTTGTCCGGGAGCACTCGCGGTTGAGAAGGCCTGCAAACAGAGGCTGCAGGCGACGTCATATGTGTTCTTTACAATGCTACACACATCAGGCAGTACCCATGCTTGTTTGTCTTCCTCACCACGCTCCTTGCATATGAGCAGTGCACTGTGAATGAACAATGATAACCCAAGGCCTGTACAGGCTCATACAGGATGCATTACCATTTTTCATAATATACACGTTTGTGTGCCCATCACGGGGGTAAACCAAAAATGCTGTGCAACCTGTGGCCTGATGACAAGTGTGTGCACTCCCCTGCAACATACATGGTGGGTGGACCCCACAGTTTGGAGTCAGTAATGACCTAACAGGCTGGATGACAGTACTCCCTACAAAGTGCCAGATAGGTTCCACTGCACCTATGGTCCTCCTCTGAACTACATGGTATGTTTTTGCTATTGTGATACCCCTGTGTACAGGCCCCTGTGGCACGTTCTGTTCATTAAACTGAGTTAGCACATATCATGCTATACTAATCCATATACATGGTTGGGCCTTCCAGAAGAAAAACCTTTTAAAGATGTGTGTAAAAGCCACACACCTACGAGCTCAATGCATATTACCATTGGCTCACTAACTTCAATCCCCAGGTGATCAAAGAGATGTACCTCCCGGCTGACATCATTGGCCCATTGGTGCTTCAGTTGGTGGATGCTCCGCTGGACATTGAAGATCCAACTCATTTGGTATTGAAACTTTTCCCACTGCTTCCATCTCTCACATGTAGGGTAGCTTTTGCTCACCCTACCTCCACAGCCGATCAGGTGTGGCAGGTACTGCACCAGTAACAACAGCAGGCCTTAAAACTAATCTTCTGACAGGTTCTTCGATCTGACCCTGCCCGGCATCTCCCTACCCACACTAGCCACCCTAAAACTAACAAAAACAAATACTATCCCTTCCCCCTACCCTTAAAATATTAACCCCTAAAAAGACAAACACCAGACAATACAGTGGACAAAACTCTACAACATACAATTACAATACACAAATGACAGTAAACTTACAAAACAGGGACAGCAGAGACACCACGACCAAATAACACACCAAATCACAAGAGCTCACACCAAACTCATCCACCAGCACAGACAAAAAGACTGTAAGAGAAAGGAAGTTCTCACTTCCTGGTTTGTAGCATGTCTGAGCCATTGCATCATTTCCTGCTTGGATGCATCACGCTTTCTGACTAGAGCATCACTTTTCCTACTAGAGCGTCACGTTTCCTACTAGAGCATCACTTTTCCTGCTAAAGCGATATGTTTTCTACTAAAGTGGCTGTTTCCTACTAAAAGGTTACCTTTCCAACTAAAGTGTCACCTTTCCTACTCATGCGTCACCTTTCCTACTCAAGTGTCATCTTTACTCCTGAATCGTCTCGTTTCCTAAAGGGTCACCTTTGCTATTTGCTATTTGAGCATCACCTTTCCAACTAAAGCTTCACCTTTCCTACTCAAGCTTCACCTTTCCTGCTCAAGTGTTAACTTTACTACTGAAGCGTCTCGTTTGCAAAAGGGTCACCTTTCCTACTTGAGCGTCACATTTCCGACTAAAGCGTCACCTTTCCAACTGAAGCGTCACCTTTCCTACTCAAGCATCACCTTTACTACTCAAGCGTCTCGTTTTCTCAAGGGTCTCTTTTCCTACTTGAGCATCACCTTTCTGAATAAAGTGTCACCTTTCCTACTCAAGCGTCTAGTTTCCTAAAGGGTCACCTTTCCTTCGTGAGCATCACCTTTCTGAATAAAGTGTCACCTTTCCTACTCAAGCGTCACCTTTACTACTCAAGCATCTTGTTTCCTAAAGGGTCACCTTTCCTACTTGAGCATCACCTTACCGACTAAAGCATCACCTTTCTAACTAAAGCGTCACCTTTCCTACTCAAGTGTCACCTTTACTACTCAAGCATCTTGTTTCCTAAAGGGTCACCTTTCCTACTTGAGCATCACCTTTCTGACTAAAGCGTCATTTTTCTGACTAAAACGTCGCTTTTGACTGACGCCTCACTAGTGAAATTGGTAATGCGTTGTTTTTCTTTGACACAACTAGCCCTTTGTGTGTGGTGCAATGCAGGTAAACATGTGATGCCAACATGTGTAGGATAGACATGAGCTTCACCTGGGGAGGGATGTTGGTGGCCATGCGAGTTCGTGCCTGGAGGCTTGGCACTATCTTGTGTAGCAGTAGGACGATGGACTACCTCCTGAGTCGGTAGTATGCTTGACCTCATCCTCACTGAGATAATTAGGATAGTCCGCTGGCGATAAACATGCTCCCTTCTCCTGCGCTGCCTTTGTGGTGGTGGATGGTTGGGGTTGTAGTGGTGGTGGTGGTGTTCGTCTCCTTGAGGTTCCCATATGCAGAAAGAGCACCTCCGTGATGTAGTTGTGCTTGCCACACTGTTCTCGCTGGCTTCTCTTTATATACCAATGTGAATGCGTCATTTCCTATGCATGGGTTTCACAGGCGCTATTGGGCCTCTGAGTGACTCAAGCCGGCGATACGTCACTTTTGTTAAAACTCGCAAATATCCATGCGTCTGTTTTACGATGGAAATTATGATGGAAAGCCTATCTTGCATGTATTAATACGTGATGGAGGCGGTTCCGATGCGGGTTCCTTTTGATACAGGACTCCAAAAAGTGATGCATCCTTCAAGATACGCTACCTTGTACATATGGAGTACTGACAGCGCTGCCAATATGTCCTTGTAAATAAGCCCCTAACTCTTTACTTTTATAACCTGAGATAACAAAATATTAATTATTCACTGTAGATTGTCACTGTGGACTTAATTATTTACTTCCAGATTGCTCTCCAAAACCAAATAACTAGCTCTGTTGGTATGCACAGGAGCCTAAAAACTGTGTTCTTGCTGTCTCAAACTAGAGATTATAGAACTGTGGGACTTGAGACACCTCCATGGGCAGTGGCCACACAATGATTGCAGATAGTTGGTATTGCAACCGGAGATCTAACCATGAAGTATTTTGTAGGCAGGGTCACTGAGGGGTTGAAATTAGTCTGAAGATCATCCTGGCAAGGCAAATCACTGTGCTCAGATGATAGGCCACCTATGAGCTACCAGTGACTGATGGTAAACAAGGAAGAAAGCTTGAAACTAAAAAGGGCAGATGAAAACAGACTGTATGGCGTTTCTTGTAGGCTGATGGTCTTCTCCAGGACAGCAACAGTGGTATCCCTTCCAATCGTTTCCTGGCACAAATGTAGGAAAAGTTCTCAAGTTCTTTAAAGATTAAGAATAGAGGATTCAGGGGGCGTGGCCAACAACATGGCTGGGTAGCTGCGTCTTCGGACAGCTCCGTCAGCCCCGATCCAATCCTGATGCTAATCCTGCCTTCATGACACCGCCGACACACCTAGAAGGGAGCCTGAAGTCCCCAAACACGTAGTGGCTGCAGCGGACAAGGCCAAAAGAAGGCGAGTACTTGGAGAAGAGTGTCCAGGGGCGACGGAGCAGAGAGCGATTGCGGAGACCCAAGATGGCGGTGGACTGCGGAAGCTGAGTTCGGCAGCAGAAGCAGCGAAGAGGAGAACTCCAGGGCGCAGACGTCATCAGCCCTCAGAGACTTGAACATCGGCAGGCGAGGAAGCGGAGCGGGAGACGATATCCGTGTGTGGCGTCAGTGCAGGGGGCCCGGCAGCGCTGTCCCCGGAGTACGACCGGAGGGAGGAGGTCTGCGCAGCGCCGAGTACGGCTGCAGTCAAGGGGCTGAGGCGGCCGGCGGCGCTCCGCGGGTGACTGCGACTGTCCCGGTTTATGCCCCATAATGCACTGACTCTTTAGAGGAGCATCGAGACGACCTCTTTCACAGCGACCCCGGAACACGCAGTGAGTCGCCGCCAGTGGACCCGGAGTGGCGCTGCCGGTGAGTGGAGAACACTGAGGGGGATTGCCTAATTATAGGCCTTGCGTACGGACGGCGGCCACTGCACCGGAGGGCGAAGACTAACATCGGTCAACACAGCGGGCCCACAGTAGCTGATTGAGAGGAGGGGGCCTCAACATAAACTATAAATCGTGGCGGCAGGGGGTTGGTCCCTCTGCTGGCTGCAATACAACATCATTAAAGTGACCGGATTAGAGACCCACGGCCTACTCATTTACAACAGAGGCGGGCCCCAGAACTGTCGTGGCTGGATGGTGGGGTGATAGAGGTCTGTGTGACGTCCTGGGAAATCGAGGGCTACAGTCACCATCCACGGGGGCAGAGAGGAAAAAGAGGACAGTACCACATAGATGACACGTGGCCACAAATCAAGCCTGTGGGGATTGGTGGTGTTTGAGTAGGTCAGCAGCGGTGTCCACCTCTCCATCTCCGGACTTTGTCACGAACAGGAGTGGCTGGAGACACGCTGTGGCCAAGGGTACAGGACCGCGACTTAATACTTCGGGAGCTGAGACAAAGAGGAGAAATAAAATATGCCAATACCCGAATAATGGTCTTCCCTGATTACTCCCGAGAAGTACAAAAACAGCGCAGAAGTTTTGACGCGGTGAAGGCGAAGTTGAGAACACTGGCGATCCAATATATGCTACCCTTCCCGGCAAAACTTAAGGTAATCTTCCAAGGATCCACACAATTCTTCCAGAGCCCGGAAGAGGCGAGGGCCTGGATTGAGGAACGACCCTCCCTGTGACGCCGTCCGGGGCAGAGTGGAACGCCCCACACCGATAACTTGGAGAATGGGAGCTCCGGTAGACCCAGAGGAGGAAAAAGGCTGCGACGCCGGATGACTTCGCAGGAGACCCATATTGGAACGCCATATCGCGCTAAACATATTTCCAATGAAAAGTTGCATAACTCAGAATCAGACGAAGAACTTGCAGGAAGAAACTCCAAATGAACAGTACGACCAAGCCGGGAACAAGCAACATCCGAACTATCGGAAAGAGAATACGCAGCAGACATTGACAGCGACCATCCGCTCCTCAAGGATATTCACCAGATAGAAGACTCGGACCCAGACGCTGCAGCCCCAAAGATCCAGCAGCAGCAACAAGACAAAGGTGGTGACGAAGGCTGAGATGCTGGGGCAAGACAGTCACCAATATACAGTAAGCCACCACTAACGGCCCACTAGAGAGTATAAGATTCTGCCCGAGAGGCGGAGGAGCCAATAGTGGTGATATAGCGAGTGCTTTATAGTTTATTTTGTTAAGGGAGGGTGGGGAACAGACCTCTTACACTTACCTGTGCCACAGTTGTCATGTTGACGATCCGGGGGGCGGCGGGGGTAATGGAAGAGAGTAGGGTGGGGGGGTTCCTGTTGCAGGTTGGGAGTTACTCGGGGATAAAGTTGGTTCAAATGAAGAAGAATTCTAGATTAGACCGAAAGGATGCCGAACACAGGGGCAGGGGCAGCAGCTGCCATAGTAGCAACGAATTGCACCAGTAATCACACGGGAAAAACACCTTAGCAATGAGTGAAGGGAACTACATGGTAATGACGTGGAATGTCAACGGTTTGGGGAACAAAATCAAGAGGTGGCTGGTCACCAAGTATCTCAAAAGACTCAAACCAGATATAGTCTTCCTACAGGAGACACACTTAATGGGCACACATTGCGCATTCCTGGGAAGGGGCCCGTATACTACACTCGCACACGCAGGATTTTCAACAGGATCAAGAGGGGTAGCTATATTGATCAGGAAGTCACCCCCCTTCCAGGTTAACAAAACTTGGATAGACCCTAATGGTACGTTTGCGGCGGTGCAGGGGACATGGGGTCACAGAGACCTTATGCTGATGAGCATATATGCACCCCCAAGGTTGCAAAGGCCTACCCTAGACAAGGTAGCAGGGATATTGCTGGAATCGAGACCCTCCACACATATTATAGGGGGGGACTTTAACGACGTTATAGATTCCCAGGTGGACCGTACACGCGCTAATCCAGAGCTACGTAGCCAAACTCATCTAGCCCAATTCCAGGAAATGCTTGGTCTAACTGACCTATGGCGTAGGCAACATCCAAATGACCGAGCATACTCCTACTTCTCAGGGGCCCACAGGGTGTCCTCAAGATTAGACTATCTATTCGCCCCGGCAGGAGAAATAGAGACAATAGACAGAGTGGAGTACATGTCTAGAGGTATATCGGACAACTCACCACTCTGGTTAACTGTAGGAGGTAGGACGGGCAGAGGACGACAGGGATGGAGACTCAGCACATGGGACCTAAAAGATAGGGAGATTGCAACTGAAATTAGGACCGCCACTGAGCTATACTTTAAGGAGAATGAAGGATCAGTGTCATCTGCGTCCACTCTGTGGGAGGCGGCCAAGACGGTAATAAGGTACAGGGCACAAAATATAGTAGCAAACAAAAAGAGAGACGAGACTCTGGAAGTGGAAACCCTAGAGAATCGGTTGATGGAGCTAGAGAAAGATATAGGCCCAGAGACTGATCAACTCACATTGCGCCTGGCAGAGATAGCACGGGGGGACTATAAAGCCCTAGTAAACCAAGAAGCAAAAGCTCAAGTCCAAGCTACCCAACATAAACTGTACGAAGTTGGAGACAGAGCTGGAAAGCTCTTGGCCTGGTTAAGTCAAAATGAGAGAGAGACTAGGTGGGTAGCCGCCATACATGACCAAGATAAGATATACACCAAAGCCCAAGACATAGCAGACGCCTTTGCCCATTACTACACAGAACTATACAGGGATAAGTTACAAACGGACGACGCCCAAATCCTTCAATATTTACATGCTATAGACATGCCAGCACTTTCTCGAGAAGACAGGGACATGTTAGAGAGGGAACTGACCCTTGAAGAAGTGACTGAGGCCATCGGCAAGCAGAAAGCGGGGAAAACCCCTGGTCCCAATGGCCTACCCGCAGAATTCTTTAAGCAGAATGCTAGCCTATTGGGTCCTGACCTTTTAAATATGTTCCTGGCAGCACAGGAAGAGGGAACTCTTTCACCAGACCTACGTATGGCCAAGGGGGTGGTGCTCCACAAAATAGGGAAACTCCCAACACACTGTGGGTCTTATAGACCAATATCATTGCTTAATATAGAAACAAAGATCTTGGCTACCATTCTTGCCACACGCCTTTTGACGGTTATCACTTCTCTTATACACTGGGACCAATCAGGCTTTATGCCCAAAAGAGCCACACGTCTCAACCTTCGCAGGCTTGCCAACTGGATGGACACAGTGAAGCACAGGGATACTCCTCATGTGCTCCTCTCCTTAGACGCCGAGAAGGCATTTGATACAGTCCACTGGCCATTCATGAGACAGACACTGCTGAAGTTTGGATTTGGTCCGGTTTTCACAGCTTGGGTAGCTTTACTATATGCAGGCCCAGAGGCCAGAGTTCGAGTCAATGGCGCAACTTCGGCAACCTGGCGGGTGCACAGGGGTACTAGACAGGGATGCCCCCTGTCCCCATTGCTGTTTGCCATGGTGTTAGAACCGCTGGCCTGTGTGATTAGGTCCCATCCGGACATAAGTGGCTTTCAAGACGATAGAAAGGTCCTGGGAGACGAACGGATTTTGCCCTACGCAGATGACATCCTCTTATATGTCACCAACCCAGCAAGGACGCTCCCAACAATCCTAACTGTTATTAGAGAATATGGCGGTCTTGCCGGATACTGCATCAATTGGGACAAGTCTAGTTTATACTCAGTGGGGGGACCCATTGAAGGTCAGGACATCCCGGGGTGTCTGAGGGTGGTCCAGGGTGGCTTCCAATACCTAGGCCTATACATTACCACCAATGAGACAGCGAATCTAGCGCAAAATATCACTAGGGTCCTAAAGGAATTCCAGGAAGATGTAAGTAGATGGAGACGACTCCCATTGACAACAGTGGGCAGGGCTGCCTTGTATAAAATGATCACACTCCCAAAGTTGCTGTACATGTTTCAAAATACATATAGTAAAATACCGGAGACAATCTTTACAACACTAAACAGTGAACTGCGCACGCTCCTCTGGGACGGAGCACACCCAAGAGTGGCATTGCAAACCCTACAACGCTCCCAATATAACGGGGGCCTTGCACTACCAGATGCACAAGCATACTATAGGGCAGCCCACCTAATAGTCCTCAACGAATGGGGTCACGCTGCGGGAGACCACCCCACATATTCAGTGGAACGGCTTCAATTTAGTAATCACACATATTTACACTTCCTGTATGGAGGTAAAGGCGTTAGACAACTGTTGCCGGCCACCCAGAGATTGATAGAAGCCTGGAAAGGGGTACAAAGGCAAATGAAATGGGACGTCAAGATCTCGAGGGAGACTCCCTTGTGGGAAGGGTAACGGCTACGGGAAATTAGTAAACTACAGGGCTTCAGACAATGGGATACCATTGGAATTTCCAAATTGGGAGACCTCCTAGAGGGAGGCACCCTTGCCTCCTTTGACAAACTACAGGCTACATATCAACTGCACAACAATCAGCGATATGCATATCTCAGGCTGCAACATGCTTGGAGGGCAGAGGGAATTGAAGTGGCAAGCATCCCGGAATTCGCCCCCTTGGATGGCAGGCTCTTACAGGAAGAGATTTCAAACAAAGCCATCTCCTGGACTTATAAAACTCTATTGAATAATATCTCTGATAACCTAGGGCCTCTCCGAGCCAAATGGGAGGACACTATAGGGCCACTGAAGGATATCGACTGGGAGGCGGCCTTGATGCACCCAAGAGAGGTGGCTATAAAACAAAGACTCCGACTCATACAGTTTAAGATCTTTCATAGGGTCTACTATGATAGACTACGGCTACACACCATGGGAAGGGCAGACTCACCCAATTGCCTGAGATGTAAAGCTCCCCAGGGCTCATACATACATACACTTTGGGAGTGTGGCCACATTAGAAGATACTGGCTACAGATATTGGGAGAACTAAATGCGCTACTCACAGCGCAACTTGAATTAGACCCCCGATATGTTCTACTGGGCTTCCTACGGAAATAGATCTGCCACGTAACAAACTCCTGCTATGCAACCTGGGATTAGTTGTGGCTAAAAGGGATGTGGCTCGCTACTGGGGAGTTCCCACTCTCCCCTCTCTTACAGAGTGGAAAGCTAGCATGGACATGTATATGGTGGCAGAAAAAGTGACCTACAAAGCAAGAGGTTGCCCTCAAAAGTTCAAAAAGATTTGGTCCCCATGATAGCATATTACGGGCTGGAAACGGGAGATGAAGAGGACGAATCAGAGTCAGTAGGGTGGGGCCCAAGAACAAGCAGACTTTAGACTTCTCCCCACCCCCTTTGCTCAGACCCCTCCTGACCGGCCGCTACATCAAGGGTCTTATCCTCATAGGTGGAAATTTTATAATATTCAAGCAGAATGTGATAATATCTGGTGTTAAAGCTGCTTTAATCTGTAACCACTGTAATTTTGTAATGTTACGCACTGCTCCTCACACTTCGTGTATCGATGTTATATACTGTCATAAAATCAATAAAAACAGTTTAAAAAAAAAGAATAGAGGATTCAAATTGGTTCTTCAAGGAAGTGCGGAGAATAGCACTGGTTGGATATGGAAGCAGGCAATACCACCTTTTGGCTTCCGCATCGGCATACCAAAATTGCACAGACACTGTAATTCCCAGGTGCTCTTTGAGGGTCCTGGCAGTATCAGGATGTATGCCTTCCAGTCTATAGAAGGAGCAGATGGCAGCCCAAACTCACTCGCTTCCCTCAACCGTGGATCCTCACTTTCCTTCTTCTTTGTGAACCTTTTACCCCACCCTATTTTAATCTCAAGTGCTCTCTTTATCCGTCAAGGGCTCTGCTCAACTCATTTAATAGACAAAGAGAACATCTTCGTAATGTTACATATTGTGATTAATTATATTGCTGCTTTTATGTAGCATTCCTGATCGTAAACACTTCTAAGATCTCCACAATACGTGCCATACATTCTCCTGGAGTGCCACAATCATACTGTCCTGCACTCGAGATCTTTCTCACCACTAGGAACATCACCTAGCAAGGTCTGCCCGCATGTGCTGCTTCCTGCCAGCAGAGCGCGCACTAACAGGCACATGCATCAAAAGAAAAACCGGTCGCAAACGGGCAGATTCTCAGAATCTGCCCCTTTGCGACTGGTATTTTTGCATTTGGGATGCATCATCCCAAATGCAAAAATCGCAATTTAAGTAATCTCTAAATTGCGATTACTTAAATTACGATTGCATTTAAGGAATCGCAAATTGAGATTCCTTAAATGCAATGCAACAAAGTAAAAAAATGAGCGATTTCGCTACTAGGGCGCAAATTACCATGAAGTTGAACTTCATGGTAATTTGCAAAATCTTTGAGAAATGCACTAAAGTGCATTTTTCAAAGTTGAAGGTTACACACACACATATCCTTGGGACATGTGTGTGCGCAACTATATGTGCACGGATCAATTTCAGGGGTGCAACAGGGTGTCCTTTTGACACCCCTGCACCCTTGAAATTGCATGCGCAATTTGCGAGTACCTATTGGTACTCGCAAATAGCGCTCGCAATTTCCCATTCATTCCTATGGGCCTGTAGGCCCATAGGAATGAATGGGAAGCCATTACTTATTTGCGACTCACAATTTGCGAGTCGCAAATAAGGAATGTGAAGGAATCGCTATTATTATAGCGATTCCTACATGCATAGGGTTTTGCGAATCCTTAATTGCGAATCCTTAATATTCGCTATTAAGGACTCGCAAAATCCTAGCTTGATGCATGTGCCAGTAAGACTATAAATCAAGACTGGAGCGAACTGATCGGTCTTGACATTGCTCGAGCGGAGACGGACGAGAGCAGGTCTCCCACATATCACGGGCGAAATTTTTCCGCAACAGATTAATACTGAACCCTACATTGAACCACCCTTCTACTATCTAACACCGGTAAGAGACTTGATTGCGCCGGCAGTCCCCTTTCCTAACACACGCCGTACTCAGCCATAATTACTGACAATACCTCATGTTGTCATTTTAAGATTCCATACTGGAAACTGACTCCCAGTTAACGCAGACAGCAAACGGCCCTTGACCTACCCTAGGCCTGCCATTAACCAGTACCACGCGGTAAGAGAGCACTTAAGCAACTAACCTCCTCTCAATCAATCAATCAATCAATCAGGCATTTGTTGAGCGCGACTACTCACCCGTAAGTGTCTCAAGGCGCTAGGGATAGGGGGGGTGCAGGTTCCAGTCCATCAAGGAGGGGGTCTGTCGAAGAGCCAGGTTTTGAGGTTTCTTGCGAAGATGGGGAGCGATGTTGTCTGTCTGAGGTGGAGTGGAAGGTTGTTCCAGGCTTTGGCCGCGAGGAAGGAGAAGGAGCGGCTCCTGATCTGGTCTTTCTGGTGCGGGGGACCACTGCTTAGGAGAGCTGGGCTGATCGTAGGGTCCTTTGGGGTGTGTGGAATTTGAGTCGGCTGTTCAGGTATGCTGGTCCGGTGTCGTGGAGGGCCTTGTGTGCGTGGGTGAGTATCTTGAAGGTGATTCTAGCCTCGACGGGGAGCCAGTGGAGTGTGCGCAGGTGCTGCGAGATGTGGCAGTGTTTTGGCAGGTTGAGGACCAGTCTTGCGGCGGCGTTCTGGATGTTCTGTAGCTTGCGGGTGAGGTTTTTGTTTATTCCGGCGTAGAGTGCGTTGCCGTAGTCGAGTCTGCTGGTGACCAGGGTGTGAGTGATGGTCTTTCTGTGTTCGAGGGGGATCCATTTGAAGGTCTTACGAAGGAGGCGGAGGGTGTGGAAGCAGGAAGATGAGACGGTTGATCTGGTGGTCCATTTTGAGCTCGGAGTCCAGGATGATTCCCAGGTTGCGTGCGTGGTCCGTGGGGGTTGGTGGGTTTCCGAGGGCGGGGGGCCACCAGGTGTCGCTCCAGGCGTCAGGGTTTGGGCCCATGATGAGTACTTCTGTTTTGTTGGTGTTTAGTTGTAGGCAGCTGTTTTTCATCCATTTGGCGACGGCTTCCATGCCTTCTCGAAAGTTGTGTCTGGCGGTGTTGGGTTCGTTGGATAGGGAGAGGATGAGTTGGGTGTCTGCCATTTACGAATTGATAATTGATTGTGACAGGGTGTTATGACATTATTTCAGATCCCGTCTTCTGGATATACAATTCTACCTGCACACCAGCGGATATTTTTGGCTGCCAGTACCCTCCCTCGCATAGGGTAAGTGTTACACGCCCTATTGTCGATTTTTAGTGCATTTTCCTGATATACATTCCTAATGTAAATAATCCTCTAACCTTCTGCCCATACAGTGCCCGGCCGGGCCCTTATGTGAGTACCCTTCACTACCTTTCACTCCCACAGGTGCTCACTACACCAATTGTCAGTCATCCCCAGGTAGGATACCGAATTCAATTAAAATTCGGTTACAGTCTGTCCATCCCCTACAATTCTTTCAATTGATACACTGACTATCACTTTTTCAGATGTCCCATCATTGATAGGTCCTGAGACAACTTGAAGCGAACCAAATTCTCAGTCCCTACTATTATACTAGGAGGCTGTTAACATTTATTCTGTATTAATCGAATGGTCGTTTCTGTACAAACATTGAAACCTTGCTTTTATGTCACAAAAAGTCACAATGCATATTGATAGGTTTCACTCTCACTTGGGACACTCTGCACTGATTTCGGTAACAATGTGAATTTACTATATAAATTACCTTCTTTCTCTATACACTCTATGTTATATGTCTTTTTTCTCTCTGACATCCTGTTTTACCTCCGTTTCATTGCGATTGTGCTGATATGTATTGAAATATCAGTCATTGAGTGTCCACTGGAACCTCTGTTTTTTTGTTTAATTGTAAGTACCCTGGTTCCGTGTGAGTAGGGTGTCCCTTGTGTTTCCATACACTGCTCAACTCTGCTGCCTGCCACTTTTAAAAACACCTGCACTCTGATGTGTCTTACCACCAGGCCGCCCAGGAACACCCCGCTTCTTATAGTGCTCTGAGTTGCTCTATCCACATTGATTGTCACCTCATTTGAACTTGCCTGCTTCTCAAAGGATCCTTTTTGAGTGACCGAGTTCTTTGGCTCAAGGCTCTATGGGGCATATTTACGTTCCCTGGCGCATCCCTGCATATCAGCAGGGATGCGCCAGGGAAAATGCGTCACGCAAGTTTACCCTTGCGCCACGTCCGATGCGCCGCATTTACAATGCGGCGCATCGTGGCACTGAGATAAGCAGATGCGTGACGCATCTGCCGAGCGGAAGGTTGGCGCAGTGCTGAAGTTGTGTCGCAAGCGCGGCGCAACTCCAACACTGTTCCAACCTTCCCTATCCCTAACATGGTGCGTCAATCCTTACGCCTGCTTGAAGCAGGCGTAAGGATTTGACGCACCAGCGCTCGAGAAAAGTGACTGCGTGAAATCTTGTAGATTTCACTACGTCACTTTCCGAGGCGTTCCTGCGCCGGAACGCCCCCCTGCGCCGGTACGCCCACATGAAACCTGACGCAGGTTTCATGTGGCGCAGGGGTTTACTACGTGACGCATCTCCCTAGATGCGTCACGTTGTAAATATAGCGCAACGCGGCGCATGGTTTGCGTCGCCGCTGCGTCACATGCGTGACGCAACGGCGGCGCAAAAGTGGCGCAAGGGGCTTGTAAATATGCCCCTATATATTCTCCTGCTCTAAGTGTGCCTACCATTGATGTCAGTCAATTTCCAGAACAAAGGGCTGATTAGTAAGTTGGCACCAGGCTTATTGCAGGGAGCACCTAACCTTAAACAGAGCATTCTGATGATGCCAGGAAAGTCACCTAATGCTGGGAAAGAAACAATCTGATTCTCATACCGTCTCACATTTTTCCTCCAAGCCTCTTATTGATACTGGTGCTTGCTGATTAGCTCTAAAATCCCATTAATTTCTCACTCTTCCTCTTGGGCAAAAATATTTGATGTAGCTGGCATTCATAACACATATGCTCATCACTGCATTGCTGATCCTATGTATACCTCCTTGTGTCTGATTACTCATCTACATCCTTTCCTTTTGAGTCCTACATCTCCTGCAAGCTTGTTGAGGAGGAGCCTTCTATGTAAGTTGACCCGTACTGTTCCAGTGATGGCTTGGATTTGAATGCACCTATTGAAGATGCTGTTTTGGCTGGAATGCTTGACAAAAATGATCCCTCAGAAACTAATAATGCTGTGGGTGTCCCACCTCAAACTGTGTCTAATATATATATTTTTTGCAATCTTTTTATTAAGCTTCTGTTTACACTCATTTTTCATGATACTCAAATTACAATGTTCAAAGATATGTACCCATTTGCGCATCATGTTTCTTTTGCAACCACATGCATTATATAGTCATATACTCAGTACAGAAAGAAAAAACAAGTCTAACTTCGTCCCAACCTTGAAACTGTGTCTGATATATTGGATCAAGTTCCATACTCTTTATGATCTCAATGTGCTAACAATGTGGGCTACATTTGGATTACTCAACCAGTTATTGTGGTTGCTTCCAATTAAAAAGCTTACTTGCATACCGCAATACTATTCCGTCCAGAGGCAGAAGCAAGAATCCGCTCGGTTATTGCTACTCAGGAAAAAAAAGGGTTTTGGACAAAACGTAAGTGTCTGTTTCATCTCAATTTTGCTCATTAAACATTCTGGGAAGGAAACGCATTGATCTGTTCAAATCTACGTGCTATTAATGCTATTGTATTGCTGAGTTTCCTGGTCATGTTGAACTCTGCTACTATTTTATCATGCTTGATGGTGAAAACCATATGGTTTACTATGGTCAATCTTTGTTTTCCCTTTTTCTATACCCATACAGTCAGTCCGTCTTTCCTTCACATTTTCTGTTTCCCAAATAACGTGGATAAAGTTACCCCCGACATATAATCATCTTCTATCATTATTTATGAGCACAAGATCTGGACTCCCTGGTATTCCCAGGAGGTCTACTCTGGTCTACACTGGTCCTGTACTTTGATATTCTTCTGGTTGCTTCTGAGTTCTTAGATCAATGCAAGAGTGGTTTTCTTTACTTGCTCACTTGCTAAGCAAAGGCTTAAATCTTATACAGACATGTTGCAGTTTTGTTTAACCTGTGTTCAATATCGAGGTCATGTCATCTTGGCTGGAGGAAAGACAACTATCTGCCAACTGGATTGAAGCTGTCTGTAAGATAGCCCAACCTCTCACCTTTTCACAGGTTGGTTGACTGGTTAAGACAAATAGTGGATTCTACAATATGCTTTTATTGTTAAACCTTTGCAAGACATTAAAAAAGATACCCCCAAGTCATTGCCGTAGTCCAAGGAGTCTCAAAAAAGTCTTTGTACCTTTGAAACAAGCTTTGTCTTCCGCACGTCCTCTGGTATTACCTGATTATGCCACATCATTTATGTTGTAGTGTCATGAAAGAAGGACTTGATTTGGGAGTGATGGTGCAATGTCATGGTGATCCAAAGAAAACGATTGCCTACCATTCCTCTGCTCTGGATTCTATGGCAGTCGATTCTGCCTCCATGCCTGCATGTGATTGTGGCTGATGCCCATCTTCCTGAAGTTCCTGAAAACATTGTACCTGGGTTAGCCCTTCCTGTGGCTGTACCACATGCTTAGGTGCATTGCTACTGACCATGAAAGCTCAGCACCTTTCTATGTTGTTATGTTTCGTATATAGGCCCCAATGTAGACCCGTTCATATATGCCATAATGTAGAAATACTCGTGTATGCCCTATTATGGTCATACCCGTATATGCCCTATTTTGGTCATACTCGTATATGCCCTATTATGGTCATACTCGTATATGCCCTATTATGGTCATACTCGTACATGCCCTATTATAGTCATGGCTCCTAATATAGGCATGATCTTTCACCTACATTAGTTCCTTACCATACACAACGAACTCTGAGGGCTGAACGTTATCTAGTCTGTGGTTAGAACACTGCAAGATCTTTCCAGAACACAGGCCTACAATGTACTCATAAATTATGCATGAGCATTCACCAGCTACATCTCCCGCATAATATGTAGGTACAAAGTTCACCCCTGACGTCTTCCTCATGTCTAACAAAGACCAATACAAACCATACAGAGGGACGAGACACTTTAGGGTATAAATACACCACATCTTGCCACGGTACGATGGAGGGAACCGAGACTTCCATGCTGACACACTGACCAGACACGCTGAGGCTCCTGCATGCAGTCGCTCCAGCTGACAGCGGTCTAACACAGCCCTTGCGGGGTGTCCAACTCGAGACCAGGACGGGGTCCCACACTCTCTCTATTCAGGTATGGGGGTTCGACTAAATCCTAGAGGGATTCTTGGCTCCTAGGCTTTTAGACCTACACATATGCTAGGTACACTCAGGTACATCTAGTTAGGCATCGTAGAGTACGCGCACTTGCATAATGCTTTTTATATTCATGTATGTATTCATGATTATTGCAATATGGTAGAACTGTTCTATCCTTTCACTTTGATCGTACTGTTGATAATATATCTCTGCTATTGTCTGCTGATTGCTGCAGCACATATATTTTACACTAGAATAACAACTGTTCAATAAATACTTATTGAAACGCCCAGAATGTTTATTCTGTGTAACTCTCTGAGACAAACCGAATAAGTAAGCACGAGTGACTGAGCGAAAAGTAGTACATTGTTTCCACGATTCTGAGGAATTTGGGTTGTCATGATCTAAGGTTGCCAGGAACTAATCTCTCCCCGATAAGAGGAGATCCTAGTGGCACTGTGAGCTAACTAATGCAAATCTGGCTAACATACGTGGTGGGGGTGCACAGAATCAGTCTAACACCAAGCCCACGGTTTATGTTATTCAAACGCGCAGGTCCTGCAGGGGTACTGTAGGAACTACACGACATGGCGCCGCCAACGTTGGTTGGGTACTTATTTAACAGTAGAATCTGAGTAGTTCAGTCTTGCTATTCTCAGAGAGCCTACTCACAAAACTCCAGAGACGTCTGGAGTGGGTGGGCACAAACTCCGCCACAGCTGAGTAGGCGAGATATCCTATTTATCGGCTGTTGTTTAATCAAGCTTGAAGGACATTTACTGGCACATGCATCAAGGAAGGCTTTTGCGATTCCTTAATTGCGATTAATAAGGAATCGCAATTAAGGAATCGCAAAAGCCTATGCATGTAGGAATCGCTATAAAAATAGCGATTCCTAAACATTCCTTAATTGCGACTCGCAAATTGTGAGTCGCAATTAAGGAATCTTTCCTATTCATTCCTATGGGCCTACAGGCCCATAGAAATGAATGGGAGATTGCATGCGCAATTTGCGAGTACCAGTAGGTACTCGCAAATTGCTCATGCAATTTCAGGAGTGCAAGGGTGTCAAAATGACACCCTGTTGCACCCTGAAATTGTGATGTGCACCCATGTTGCGCACACACATGCCCCAAGGGCATGTGTGTGTGTAACCTAAAACTTAAAAAATGCATTTTAGAGCATTTTTCGAAGTTTTTGCAAATTACAGACAAGTTTTATTTGTCTGTAATTTGCGGTCCCAAATAGCTGAAATCGCTATTTGAAAGTGCTTCTAGCATTGCATTTAAGGAATCGCAAATTGCGATTCCTTAAATGCAATCGTAATTTAGGAATTCGCAATTAATTGCGAATTCTTAAATTGCGCATAGAAGCTACTTTCATGCATCTCCAAAGGCCAATTTGCGATCGCAAACGGCCGATTTTTGCGAATCGCACCGTTTGCGATCGCAAAAACCTTTGATGCATGTGCCCCTTAGTTCCTAAATTGTGCATAACACCTCATCTTAGTTCCCTTTGAACACATCTTCCTCTAAACATGCCTGATTCCGAGGCAGGGGAAGACAGAGTTGACCTGAACCTTTTAGAAGGAGGAGAAGATCCTGAGGATGCAATACAGATTGCACCAAAATTCAGGACAGTCACCATAAGACTATTAGAAAATGGCTTACCAGCCAAGGGTGGCATGGTAGTTTTCGTGATTGAGACACACGAATCAAACAAAACAGAGGTATTCTATTCATGGGTTACACTCCCAGCAGCAAATGCCATAACAAAGACATTTCACTACTATTTAAGAGGAGATGCACCACATGAATATGCCCCGTTTGAGGACATAGAGATTCCACTCACTTACCAGGAGCATTATTACTGGTTTAATGGCGCCCTACCCCACGTACGAGGAAGAGTAAGATTAGGCCCGCTCGGAGGAGACGGGGCCACATGGCCAATACTAGCGGCTTACACACCGCACCCTGACATTGGAACAATGCCACAGCCAGAATTACTCGTACAACACAGAGATTTAATTAAAATCTACAGAAACCTGACACAATTCGTCATGAGGACTTTAACAATCCAGCCTGCACCAGCTGCAGCAAATAGTACTCCAGTCCAGGGTACAGGAAATAAGATTACTCCTCAAACATTACACGCGGTAATGGGCAAAATGCCCGCAAACGCGAACAAATCCCATTCTGGATAGCTCAGAAAATAACTCAGCTTGAGGCAGTATTCCCGAATACTACCACCTATGATAAACACAGAATTCTAACAGTCTGCTTGCCCATGGGGATCACACCACAAGTAGAGGATTGCACCTCTTGGGGTTCAGTCTTTGCTGCCATATATACCAGAACACATGGTATCCCGTCCTTAGCAGTAGTGCCAGATGTATTGAGACAGATACAAAATGAGTACGAAGCATAGCGTGCCCTAAACTTAGGGATGAAGTTACTAAACAACTTCGATCAGGTATCAGCCATAATACTAGCTAACATTAAAGGGGAAGCAGCTTCAGTGGCGATCCGCCAACGCCTAAGGGAGTTCGGTCCAGTAGATCAACAACACGAACTACCCAAAATCATTGAAACTGCATATGCAGAATTAGGCAGAGGCAGTTTAGGTGGGAAAGCATTAAAACCACAACTAGTGGGCAGTTATGAAAAGGACACTACAAAGCAGACACCTACTTCTTCTAAAAAGAAGTGGGAAAATAAAAAACAACAAAAGTCTAAAGACAACAGATCTCAATCCAGAGGCAGGTCTCCTCAACAGGAGCCCTCTGAAAGGAGGTATAACCTCAGGAATAGGGTTAATATAAAAAAACGTGACAGGTATCACGATACTTATACACGTTCCTCTCGTTCCTTTCAGGGTTCGTCAAGAAACTCCGAGAGGGAAGGACGGTCAGAACACAGACAAGAGGAGCGTACAAAGTCCAGAGACACGCAACGCGCTGCGGACTACGCACCTAAAAAAGAGGATAAACAAAAACCTCAGTTCAAAAAGAAGAAGGTAGCAGGTCTCAAAATCAGACATGCCCAGAATTCTGAGGACACAGCTTCTGAACGGGGAAAGGGCTCTGAGGATGCTAGACAACGCGGCAGAAGTATAGCTCACCAGAACCTGAAGGAATTTTGGTGACAGCGGAGTTGAGTGAGTATATCACGGTGGAGACACCTGATACTCGGGTATGTGTCCCACATAAGTTACATGAGATAACACTCCGGATGGAGGGGGACAAGCCCAGGAAAGTTAAAGGTCTATTTTGGGAAAATTTGTCATCTGGATATGACATCCTATTAGCAGAGCAAGACTGGCCACCAGCATTCGTCATGGAGTGCCCAAAGAGAGAAAATGTAATTTTTCCAGCATTTTCCGACCTCGTTCCCATACATCTTAAACATGCATATGCGCAGGAGTGGGCGGTTGCCCTAGCTCCGGCATTGTACAAAAATCATGCTGGTTGGGATGAGGATTCAACCCACCACGTGATCCCGTTAAAAGTTTCACTAAATGCTCAAAGGCAATATCCTATAAAGCAGGAAGCTAAAAAACAAGTCAGGGAGATCCTAGATCAACTTGAATACCAGGGGGTGATAGAAAATTGCACTTCACCTATGAACAATCCTTTGTTTCCCGTATCAAAACCTGACAACACATATCGTTTAGTTTTAGATTACAGACATTTAAACACCTGCACAAAGACATTTGCAGTTCAAAATGCACACAGTGTCGCATTAATGAATAACATTGTGCGACAAAAATACAAAACAACACTTGATATCTCAAATGGATTTTTCTGCCAAAATATAGCGCCTGAAAGCAGGTATCTGACCGCATTCTCAGCGCTGGGGTCCCATCGGCAATTTTGCCGACTCCCCAAAGGGTATAAGAATAGCCCGGAGTTGTTTTCAGCAAGGGTAACAGAGTTACTCCAAAATTTGGATGAAGAAGCATTGTCCTATGTGGATGATATTTATCTGACGGACGATGACTTACCGAGGCACTTGACCAGGGTGAGCACCATTATTATGGGATTCGCCTCTGAGGGCTATAAATTTAATTTCAAAAAATCAAAAATTGCCCACCTCAATGTCCTATGTTTAGGATATGAGCTGTCAAGTGAAGGAAAAAGCCTAGCAGCTAACTTTTTAAAAAAGTGTGCGCTGCTTCAACCTCCAAAATCTTTAAAGAATTTACAATCAATTCTGGGTTTCCTAAATTTTGGTCAAACATACATTTTGGATTACGCAGAAAGAGTAAAACCTTTCTACGACTTAATAAAACATGATTTTTCAATCAGACAATGGACACAGGAACATACAAATATCCTACGTTCACTACAGGAAGACATGATAGCTTCAAAACATTTACAGACACGCGTAAACGTACGCAACTTAGTGATCCGAGTAATAGCGGGTCAATGCGGGTACACTTATTTGACTTTCAATGAAGGCGAAACGGTACCAATCGCATACAAATCACACCTGTACACAAACGCAGAAATGCGTTTCACTTCAACAGAAAAAATCCTGACAGCAGTGCAGACCGCTGTAGCAAGAGAAAGAGCTCTGGCTCAGGGTAAACGCATAATTGTCGTGACCCCAGTACCAGCTTTAGAAGCTGTTCCAAAAGCTAGCATTCCAAATGCAAAAGCCTTACATCCCAGATGGATACAATGGGCTAATTCTCTTACTGCAACGGATGTTGAATACAGATTTGATCCAAGTTTAAAAACACAAGCATTTCTGCAATACGAACAAGAATATCCTCTACCAAATGAGATTTTGCCTCTAGATCAGTATGAATACATTATTTACACTGACGGTTCTGCTCAACCGGCCATAGGGAGTAAGCAAGCTTACAGCGCGGCGTGTGCAATCGTTAAAGGTCGCATGCGCAATGGAAAGTTCCATCCTAGTAGCACTAAAACGCAATCTCTAAGAGACTGCACGGCTCAGTTAGCAGAATTAAAAGCACTGATACTGGCACTGGTAAATACGGAACACGAATTCCCCACACTAATTGTGTGTGATTCCTTTTACTGTGTACAGTCTTACAATGAATATTTACATAATTGGGAACAAAACGGGTTTAAAGACTCAAAAGGTGGCACAATTAAGCATAAAATGCTATGGGAACAGGTAGTGGAGTTGAGAAACGAACTACCGAGGGCTCACGTGATACATACATTGAGTCATCAGCATGATGGCGTTCATGTTGAAGGGATTTCATTGGCTTATGAAGCCGTAAAGGGGGCTGTACGCACAGCGTCCGTAGCTGCAATCACTCATTCAAAAACGAGAATAGACGGCAAGATTATGTTAGCTGTCAATGCTTCACGCAAAGGCAGCACAGCAGTACCTAAAAAATTTCCAATCAAGTACTCCTACAAGTTAGATGCACAAAACATTGTATATGCTCAGATTCCTGGAGTGGGGGATAGAGTAATAACAAATATGGATCGTAGGCAAGGCCTAATTCTAGCAGCACACAAGGGTTTGGGTTCTGCGCATACAGGCGTTACAGCGACTAGTTCTTTATTGAAACAGTGCTACTGGTGGCCAGGGTTAACAAAGCAGACTAAAGACTATGTCTTGACATGCAACATCTGCCAGCAGATGAAAGGTTCCACCGTAACACGCCCAGCGCAGACACCATTACTGAAATCAGACAAACCTCTTGCATGTGTGTATTTGGACCACTGCGGACCCCTACAATCTGATGGGTCCAAGAAATATATCATGGTTGCAGTGGATTCCTGCTCTAGATTCCTATGGGTCTGGCGTCAGCGCTCGGCTGACGCTCGAACTGTTATAAAAGATTTGCGAGTCTTTATCAGCACATACGCAGTTGGCACGTTACATTCTGACCGTGGCCCGGCGTTTAGCTCTCGGGCTTACAAAGAGGCCATGGAAGGAATGGGCGCAGCATTGCGGTACTCCTCTCTGTACCATCCAGAGGGAAATTCTGTTGTGGAGAGGAAAAACCGGGACTTAAAGCAATCTTTAACAGCTAGGCTATTAGGCAAAGGCGGTAGATGGGTCGATCACCTTTATGGGGTCCAACGAGCTATTAACAATCAGCCAAGAAGCTCTCTAGGGGGTGTCACTCCTTACGAGGTCCTATTTGGGACAAGAATGAGGGTACCTGATCTTGATTGTGAAGGCGCAGTGGCGGATGAAAAACCATTTGATATCCATGATCGTTTGGCTGTTTTACAGGATCTAAATGAATCCAGAACACAACAAAGTAACGTGCTCCAGAAACAGACCGCCACTGAGGAAGTCAAGGCAGTAACGGCAAGACCTGTCTGGATCCCAAAAGTCGGGGATCTGGTCAGAGAGAAGATTGCTGATAAGAAATAATTTGGGCCATCCTACAGAAAACCTGTACCGGTCCTTGCAATCCAAGGCAGAAGGAGAAAAGATTTGTCTCAATTGACTTAATCAAACCACACTATGTGGCCGATACTAAACAGTAGGCCTCGTGGACTCCACAGTAGCAGACGCCCTCTTCTCGCTACAATCCAAGAAGTTCAAACAGAAAGACTCATCACATTTGAAGAGCCACCTGTACGGAATGAAGGACTAAGCAACAATACTATGAAACTCGTTCCACTTCAACAAGAAATTCATCCTCAAAATGAAAATCAACTTAACACCCAAGTTGCAATCAGACCGACTACAGACATCTACGTCAACATGCCTCGTCAAGAGCAAAATCCGATTTCAACAAATCCCGATGCAATTCCAACAATTGATCGAACTGCTTCTGGCTATTTCATGAATTTTGATACGTTTTCACTGGATCCAAGTGAGCCGGAAACTACGCCAGCCAAAAAATCAAACAAACAGAAACTCAATGACTTTTTGAACTTTTTTAGAAAGACTTACCTGGTGTCACCTTGGATTGAACTATGGTATATCACTGGGATTTTATTTTTATTTTCTGGCTAGGTTTAATAATAACTTTTAGTATGCTTATTAATGGACGATACCTCCAGCAGAGCTCCACAGCCCAAAGAGTCAATTTGATTTTAAAACCACACCAGTCTTCACATCGTGAACCAAGAGACTTGTCTTCAGTGAACATCACAGCAGTTCCTATACCGGACGGTATAGTATGGGACAAAATTGATTATGATATATTCGGTCCGACTGAACTTTTAAAGCTTAAACATGTATTTAAAATTTCTTTAAGTGATATCATTACCTCCAGTACATTTTCTGATGATTGGGACACTGAAACTGTAAATAATTTAATGTCTGATTTAGAAAAAACTGCAGCATTTCCGAACAATGAAATGTTAGAAGGTACTTCAGACTATGATATATTGTACTGTTGCCAACAATATGGTCATCATTTCTTGCACAAATCTATAACACCTAGAAATGTATTTGAATACCACCAGTGGGAACACTGCCCAACTCCTCCAAAAGGTAGTTCGCAAACTTTTGCACAGAAATTCACATACTTTTCAGGGTTCAACACATCTGACCCAAAGTCATTTTATTACAAAGTGGCAACAACATCAGCACAGAAAATTATGTTGACTAACACCAAACAGATTTACTCTGCTTCCTTTATGGCCCAGTTGTCTACACAGGGTTTCGACCTATGGAAGGACACTATAGATTCAAAATCAATCTGGGGTTCTAGGGACTGGCAAGTCCAGGGAACAGAAGCGCTTTTTAGAGCATGCCTCATTCCACAGCAGATAATATTTCTGAATGAAACTGTGCAACAAACATCCTGTCTTGGACTAGCCAAGAACAAGGAAATGAACACACTTGGGTTTCCAACACCATCACAGATGGGTGGGGGGCAGAATTCAACTACACATGGGGTAAGATTGGATGACATTCTCCAGTACAACAGGTCAGATCCCAATTGGACAGGATGGCTGATTTGGCCCATTGACACGAACACTTGTCAACAGAGATTCCTAGGTACACCAGAGGGATTTAGTATCCATAGGCCAGATCCTCGCTATGTACAGAGACAACACCCAGGGGTAGTGACATCCTATAGTGTTGGGAAGTTGTGCCTTGATTGGCTAGAAACCTCAACACTCACAGAAGTGAAACATCATTTGACCTTACTCACACCTGATGTAGATCTTAGGGATTTTTTACAAGGCCCAAGGAAAACACGTCAGAAGCGTTTCATATATGCTGGCCTTTATGCCTATTATAATGAAAACTGGAAAATATCCCAACAGGAGGCCGCAGAAAGAATACGTGAAATAGACCGTATTAACTTAGAGAAGGCATTAGCTGTAGTGGATAATGGGTTAACAACTTTGACCTCCAGGATTTACTCCTTAGGCAACATTGTGTCTTCGGCAATCGACATATTAGAACAAGATCTGGCCTTGTTACAACACGGGCAATCTCAGCTATGTTCTATTATGATGTTAAGCTGGACGCTGCAATCTTTGCGTGCAGGCTATGTGCCCTGGCGTTTTATAAACACCACATCTCTGTTCTCAGAATACAATCTAACAGATAAACAGACAGAAATGGCACAAAGGGGAGCCAAATATACAATGCTGCGTATTGAGAAACTGGAAAGGTTACCATTCACTGTAGCCGAATCACCATCAACAGAATGGCTAATTCATGGCCAAATCACTCTGCCGGTCACTACGTTTCAGTTTCAATATTGCCTTGGGCAAAGGCAGGCAGGCAAATATGAAAAGATGGGTAAGGGATACATCAAGGAAACTTGGGAGTTACCATATAGATATTGATGCCAGAATGGGGATCGAGAAGTGTATCTGAGTGGTACAAACTGCAAGAACGCTTTAAGCGGTTCTCTCATGTGTCAGGATATTTCTCTGCACGGAGCATGTAGTGGTTCGGTAGCGAACTTATCTTGTCACATGTCAGGGACCCCAGCGGCCATGATCACGCCGGTTTTCCAGCTGCTCTCGAATGGGAGTTACTTAATGCTAAATGATCAAGGTTGCTGTGGGATGCTTCCGGGCGTCGCCTATCTGGTCACTGTTAACTCCAGGGTTACTTGCTGTATGCAAGTATTGTTTTCACCACTGAACACAGTCAGAGAGGCGCCGTTATGGTCTTCGTTGAATGTTTCCTTTATACAATTTGATACTTTGAGCAGACTGAAAGCCATGCTTTTACAGCAACCCGTGCCCTTAACCTCCGCTCGAGAAATCTTTGAACTTCAAGTTGCAAGGACCTCGACTGAGATACAAGCGCTTATACATACAAACTGCCCCTTTCATTTTGCAGAAATGGTGGGTCGTATCTTTAACATGTCTGATACAAGCAGTATTGTACACCTATTTAAGACCATAAGGTCAGGACTATTAAGCACCTCTCAGACAGTCCTCTGAGTAATCCCAAATTTTATACACTCCGTATTGGGAAGCGTCTTTGGAGGTCTCCCGCTTATCCTGTTCCTAATTGCAGGAGTCCTGATTGTAATATTACTGCTACGCAATGGACGGCCCCATTTCCGAGGAAATGGCGAACACGCTCATGGAACGGAAATATCGTGAGCGCATGGTGCAGCGTCTGGGCATAACTTGCCTAAGAGAACTGAACGCCTCTTGGTTTCTATCATTTAGACCAGTCTGGGTGGACTGCATCTTACCTGTTCTTCGATGCCTGTTCTGCGAAGAAGAATGCACGTTGGATCTCTGTCTAACGTTTCCATCGGATACGCCACTGGACCTAGATGTTATGCTGGACCCCCTAAAGGCCCATACTCTGCGTTGTCCCCAGCGTCTTCCAATTCTGATTAATGCATTCCTTGAGAATCCACAGGTGCCGTTTGCTCCTGTTAGGTTAGGTGGCTCCTCCACAGGCACCGAGGTAACAAGCTGCCGCAGCAACGACTGTTAGCAGTGCCGAATTCCATCAATGTGCAATTGACGTTCTCTGTGAAGCGTTGGATTTGTCGTCTGCAGTAGCTAACACCAATAATGCTGTATCTCCCAGCCAGGACACTTAATTTTGAATTGGCTCATCGCGTCCTGGGAAAGACTTCGGCTTCTCCACTTCGTTTCATAAATAAACAAACAAAATTTGGAACATTTCCTAAATTGACACTTTTACTTGGAAAAGCATGGCCTTCTTCAGCTTATAGTGATGCAACTTTTATAAATGGGACAGAATTGACTTTTTCAAGTGGTAACTAAGAAATAGCTATTTTTAACATTTTTAACTTTTATAGTCCTTTTTAAAACTCACGTTTTAGCTGTTTTTAAGTGAATATTTTTAAATTGTCCAGATTTTAAGTATGGTCATTGTCATCCATTTCGGAAGTGGAGTGGGTGTTATGTTTCGTATATAGGCCCTAATGTAGACCCGTTCATATATGCCATAATGTAGAAATACTCGTGTATGCCCTATTATGGTCATACTCGTAAATGCCCTATTATGGTCATACTCGTATATGCCCTATTATGGTCATACTCGTACATGCCCTATTATAGTCCTGGCTCCTAATATAGGCATGATCTTTCACCTACTGGGCTGAACGTTATCTAGTCTGTGGTTAGAACACTGCAAGGTCTTTCCAGAACACAGGCCTACAATGTATTCATAAATTATGCATGAGCATCCACCAGCTACATCTCCCGCATAATATGTATGTACAAAGTTCACCCCTGACGTCTTCCTCAGGTCTAACAAAGACCAATACAAACCATACTGAGGGACGAGACACTTTAGGGTATAAATACACCACATCTTGCCACGGTAAGATGGAGGGAACCGAGACTTCCATGCTGACACACTGACCAGAGACGCTGAGGCTCTTGCATGCAGTCGCTCCAGCTGACAGCGGTCTAACACAGCCCTTGCGGGGTGTCCAACTCAAGACCAGAACGGGGTCCCACACTCTCTCTTCTTGGCTCCTAGGCTTTTAGACCTACACATATGCTAGGTACACTCAGGTACATCTAGTTAGGCATCGTAGGAGTACGCGCACTTGTATAATGCTTTTTATATACATGTATGTATTCATGATTATTGCAATATGGTAGAACTTCTATCCTTTCACTTTGATCGTACTGCTGATAATATATCTCTGCTATTGTCTGCTGATTGTTGCAGCACATATATTTTACACTAGAATAACAACTGTTCAATAAATACTTATTGAAACGCCCAGACTGTTTATTCTGTGTAACTCTCTGAGACAAACCGAATAAGTAAGCACGAGTGACTGAGCGAAAAGTAGTACATTGTTTCCACGATTCTGAGGAATTTGGGTTGTCATGATCTAAGGTTGCCAGGAACTAATCTCTCCCCGATAAGAGGAGATTCTAATGGCACTGTGAGCTAGCTAATGCAAATCCGGCTAACATAGGCGGTGGGGGTGCACAGAATCAGTCTAACACCAAGCCCACGGTTTATGTTATCCAAACGCGCAGGTCCTGCAGGGGTACTATAGGAACTACACGACAATGTCTTTTGTCAATACACCCTTTATGACTTAGAAGGCAAATGAGCTGATTTCTTTCTCAATTTCTTGGGTGTTTTAAAGAAGAAATAACCCTTTTGTCAAGTCCTTTACAGGAGCAAAAAGACATGTTCAACTGCCACCTAACAGGTACAATATACACATTTCCATCTGTAAAACCCTCTATACTGAAGTTAAAGGCTTAGGGAATGAAAATGTGATACTAATGTTTACCACTTTGAGAATCAGCAGGTAGATTCTCTTACATTGCATATTCTTATTACTGGCATGAAAGGATAGTGTCCTTTGAAGTCTATGAAAATGAATTACTTTGCCAATATTAATTACCTCTTAAGATCTTGGAGGATCGGGATCAGGTGTTTTTTAAAGGAAGTGAGAAGAGAGCATTTAAAATGTATAATTTCTTGAGAAACACCAAGAATAACCTGTTAATTTAAGATAGGAAAATGGGTGAATTATTGAGCTTGAGCAGGAATCAATGGTTTTAAACAACATTGTGTAATGCATGAATGCATCAGTTGGAATGACAGGATCTAAAAAATGGTAACCTAAAATGAATACCAATACTAATCGTTTAGTGTGTGTATATTGCTGTTGAAATTCACAACTGAGCATCATGTATATGGGGTTGCCTCTGGGAATTTTATGTGGAAAACGTAGTTTTTTTGAAAACATATTATTAATATAGTTCATATGATGTTTGTATTTAGAAACATTGTCCTGGAAAAGCGATTGTTGTACAGAGACATGCCCTAGCAAGCAAGCATGCATGATGGTTACATACATGAGAAACACTTGCGAGGAATCTTGGAATCCTAATGATTTTAGGAATGTAAACATTAAATAACTGGAGAAATGTAAGTGAGATCCATTGCATACTGACATGAAATATAAAAGGCCTCGAGGAGAACTACGCTGAGAAGCAATGTATGAAAAGTAGTATTGCTACTGGACCTAAAAAAAACGAACTAGATATTGTAGTATATATTTGCTAAACTATCTTTAAATAATTTACTATGATTTTGATATAAATTAATAGAATATGAGGAAAAGGTGTCTTTGTAGGATTGACATTTATATCACATAGAGGTTGGACCCAAAAACATTGAATGCCTGCTCAAATCATCTGAAACTAATAAGGATGTTGGAAGGATCATTCGATCCTGGTATGATTTGATGTATCATATATGCTTTGTACATGTGTGTGTTTGTCTCACCCTTTAGAATAATGTAATTACATATGAATATCCATCCCTGAAGAAGCGATCTTGACTCGCGAAATACTTGTTGGGCAATTGTTTGTCTACATTTTTAGAAGAATGAAGTACATGAAGGATTGTGAAATATACTTCAGTGATTTGCCCCTCATTTGTGCATTACTTTTTTGGTGTATGCTGAATGAGACTGCTTAGTACAAATAGAGGGAACACAATGCTGGTCTGTTCTTTTTGCCCAGGACCACCTTTTGAAACTGATCAAAAGTAGGATAGACTTGAAGGGCTTAAAGAATTTTGTTTCTCTCTCCTGACACCTACAAGATGATAATGTAAACTTCTATCCAGTAAATACCTAGTTAGCCCCCAATTTTTCCAAATCAATCACTTGGTGCATTTTCTTTGTATAGATGGGTACGAGTGATTTTCGAAAAGTCTCAGACTCATACCCCCAAACCTCACTAAGGGGGTCATTACGATGGCGGATCGACTTTCGTCCGTCTGCCATCGTGCCGGGGCTTGGGACCGTCCGCCTGTAATGCGACGGTCCTGCACATGAGATTATGATGCGACCGCCACCGTGCCGGTCGCATCATGTATCTCTGACATTGCGGAGGGTGCTGCTGGCTGCAGCACCCGCCGCAATGTCTGAAATGCACTGTTTGCATTTCCCTGCACTACGTGGCAAGCACCACACGGTGCCTGCCACCTGGTGCAGGGAAATGTAGGGGGGTACCATAGGTACCCCCCCCAGTGCACACCCACCTCCCCCAACACAAGGGGGGCCCGCTATGGGCCCCCAAATGCAATCCCCGCCAGTCTGTGAATGGCGGTTTCACCGCCATACACCGGCTGGTGGAGAGGCAGCATCGTAATATGGCGGACGGTGCCTGCTAGGCACCCCCACCATATTGTAGATGCGGGGTGGGTCCGCCAGGCAATCATAACGATTGCCTGTGGCGGACGGACTTTGCGTCCGCCAGCACACCGCCCGCCATTGTGATTTGGCGGGCGGAGAAGTGCTTTACGATGGCGGTGAAACCGCCACCGGCAGGCTGCCGGTGGAGGCCACCAAAACCATTGTAATGACCCCCTAAGATACTGCCCTGAGTGAGCATAGGTAGCAAAGTTCAAGCTGACATTTTATATCATGATGCAGCTACATTTACATTCAATTTCGAACCCTCTAATATCACACCTATGGGAGAGCACTCCATACAAGGCAGAAATTCATTACATGACGTGTTTGCCATAGTAGTACCACACCTGGGGGCATATTTACTAGAAAATGTCGGAGCACGAAGCTACGCCAATTCTGGTAGCGCCACACTCCGACATTTACAAAATGAAGGTTTGTGCCGTATTTACTACAATACCCCTGTGTTTTCCCTAGCACTGGTGCTAAAATTAGCTGCCTAGCACCATGCTGCAAGGGTACCTGCGTTGCAGGGAATGATTGCAGCACACATAGAAGAACCAAATCGTCATTATTTAATGGCTTTTTGCTCTTTTTATGTGTGCTGCATTTTGCAGCACACATAGAAAAAGCAAAATCGAGGAGAAATAAAAGCATTACTCCTCGTTCGCCATTCTAACGCCTGCTCTTGCATGGCATTCGTTTTTGGCACTGACACAGATTTACACCTTCTTGTAAATTTGGGGCAGCGTCAAAAAGCCATGGGTGTTGCAGTGGAACTCCCACAGCAACACCCATTGCACGTCCCTTTGCCGCAGAGGACTGCGGCGAATAGGGGCATATTTACAAGGTGGCATTAAGGCATGCTAAGTGGCTTCGCGCCACCTTGTAAATATTATAAATGGCTCTACGCCACAGGAGCGTCAAAAGAAGTGACACTCTGGGGGCGATAGGAGCTTGTAAATATGCCCCCTGGTGGTACCACACCTGGTGTTAACAATGTCACTTTTATGAGTAGTTCTGGGATGCGATACTACCATGGGATTCAAAGTAATGCTATTTAGGTGCCCTATGGAATGAGAACTTACTTGCCAGAATTGGTGTTATCAGTCTTATTTCCACATGATTTGACCAAATCCAGGACATTTTTGGGAGTACAGAATACACTAAAGTTGGCCTTGTGGAATTGTCCTACAGTAAGCTGCAGAATACTGCATACTGTAATACCATTTGCAGTATTATTATTTGCTTAATTATACCTATCTGGGCAGAAGATCAATTTACAGCTCTAATTCAGTTCTTAACTTAATTATAAGTTTAATTGGGAGGTACATATGACTTCAAGAAGCTGAACATGACAGGTATGTCTACATGTATATGTTCGATACCATGTATATTTCTTGCTTTCATACAGTACTCCAGCAGTCACACACATGCAACATAGCACATCACATATGAACTTAATGAATCCATGACATCAAGATGATGAGTTTATATTATCAGTGAAAATATCATTAAAAGTTAACGTTTGACAAGGAAATGGGGTATGTTTACTTGAAAAGACCTAGGACGTCAGCATATACCTTTCAAATGTTTTTGTTAAGGCCCTACTTCAGGGTGCAAAGATATATGTCACAGAAATAACAAGCTGATTTTACGTATGCATGCCCATTCATACACTCTTTTGTTTGTGCACTTTGCCGGGAAAGTGGGGAGGGGTGATGGGGTGAACTTGGACATTTTTGCCTAGGGCAGCAAAAACTCTAGCGCCACCCCAGGTCGTAAATATGCCCCAAGTATAAGTAGAAATCTACAGAAAGTAGGTTTACATTTTTCATGAATGATGCCTTGGATGTATTCCTAATATATTCTCATGCATAGAAAGCAAGGCTGCGGAGCTCCCTGCACTACATAGGTTCCGTTTCTAGGCGCAGGACCTCTGTGTTGGGAGCCCGCAGCTAGGCATCTGAGGACCCTCGCAGATGTGTGAATGTTGATTTCTGAATCTGGTCCTCTGTGTATATTGGATGTATGCCAAACATGTTCTTATGCATGGAAAGCAAGGCTGCGGAGCTCCCTGCACTGCATAGGTTCTGTTTCTAGACGCAAGACCTCTGTGCTGGGAGCCTGCAGCCACGCATCTGAGGACCCTCGCAGATGTGCGACTGTTGATTTCTGAATCTGGTCTTCTATGTATATTGGATGTATGCCTAATATGTTCTTATGCATAGAAAGCAAGGCTGCGGAGCTCCCTGCACTGCATAGGGTCCGTTTCTAGACGCAGGACCTCTGTGTTGGGAGCCTGGAACTACGCATCTGAGGACCCTCACAGATGTGCGACTGTTGATTTCTGAATCTGGTCCTCTGTGTATATTGGATGTAAGCCTAATATGTTCTTATGCATAGAAAGCAAGGCTGCGGAGCTCCTTGCACTACATAGGTTCAGTTTCTAGGCGCAGGACCTCTATGTTGGGAGCCACGCATCTGAGGACCCTCGCAGATGTGTGAATGTTGATTTCTGAGTCTGGTCCTCTGTGTATATTGGATGTATGCCCAATATATTTTTATGCATAGAAAACAAGGCTGCGGAGCTCCCTGCACTGCATAGGTTCCGTTTCTAGACGCAGGACCTCTGTGCTCGGAGCCACGCATCTGAGGACCCTCGCAGATGTGTGAATGTTGATTTCTGAATCTGGTCCTCTGTGTATATTGGATGAATGCCTATTATGTTCTTATGCATAGAAAGCAAGGCTGCGGTACTGCATAGGTTCTGTTTCTAGACCAGGACCTCTGTGTTGGGAGCCTGCAGCCACGCATCTGAGGACCCTCGCAGATGTGTGACTGTTGATTTCTGAATCTGGTCCTCTGTGTATATTGGATGTATGCCTAATATGTTCTTATGCATAGAAAGCAAGGCTGCGGAGCTCCCGGCACTACATCGGTTCCGTTTCTAGACGCAGGACCTCTGTGTTGGGAGCCCGCAGCCACGCATCTGAGGACCCTCGCAGATGTGCAAATGTTGATTTCTGAATCTGGTCCTCTGTGTATATTTGAACAAAAAAGGAAGTTGTACCTGCCAACTATCACTTGGAAAGAAATCCAAGTACATTATTGCAAACATCACTAGACATAATGTTTTCCTTTTTGGTTGTAAAACATCTGATTGCTTATAAAAAAAAACCTGCTGCAAAGGCTAATCCTATGATCTTTCAAATTAATCACGAGGTCTGTAATTTAACATTGCATTAGGGGAATAAATAGGTTTAAATCAATTTAAACAAGATTAAGTTTCCTCTTATAATAATAAACATTCCATGTTCAACTTCAAAAATCTTTTAGAATCAGAAAATGGTAATTTCTAGGCATTAATGTTGCACCATCTCTTTTTTCCGCAGGGTGAATGAAATGCCTGCCAACCCAAACCATCATCAAAGCCAAGTAGGAGATGTGCATAAATTGTTTCTCTTGGAGAAGAACGACCAGAGCCGCTCTTTTGTTTTAAAGGCAGAATGCCATATAGGAGGCATTAAATACTCCTTCTGGGGCACTGGAGGTGAAATTTGGGAAGGTATTGGCTATAGTTGTGTCACTGGCAAGGATACCAGTAGGAATAATGTTCATTGCTACGTCATAGAGTCTGGGGTGTGGGCTGGCGTCAAGATCGGTCTGGGACACAAAATAGGCCCTTGTACCAAAATAAAAGTATCCCACATTAGTGAATTAGGTACCTAAAAAAGTGGCCCATGTTTGCAAATTGGGGGCAGTTTTAAACATTTAATGCACGCGGTATGAGTGTTTTGCAAGGTATAGAAGACTGCATGGATTTGAGCTTGCTGCAGGCAATGTTTGTTTTAACATCATGGAAATCCACTGTACAAACCATCCCAGTAGGCCACAACACAGGCCCACAAATTCGCCAAAAAACAGTCCACACACTGACCTACCAGACCAGACCCTCTGGCGCTGCCTCATTGCCCTATAGGCCAGTCCAACCCTGGCATTGAGTAGGACACAGAAAATACTCTGACCCCTTTGTAGGAGTAGTGTAAAGGCATAGGCAGAGGCCACAGCAGACCTGGACACAGGGGATGACACAGAGATTGACTGTTGACAGGGAACAGTAGTGGGCACGGTCAGCAACAGGTTGACCAAAATGTACTCAAGAGGATGTTGAGGGCTGTTTCATGTTTGCAATGCGTCCTACATGATTGGCACTAGTTGACAAGAAACAGTACGCCACAGGAGGAAGCAGCTTACTCTAGTCTCAGTGCTATAAAGAGGAAAATCTGCATGATATTCAAGTCATTGCAGGACAGTGTGCAGTCAGTCAGCACTAATAATCGGGTTACCCGTGATTCATGTGAATCAATGGAAAAACGAAAACTGAGAAACCACATTGGAAGACAACAAATCATGTAAACCAATTTTAAGGAAATTCAAATAAATCCAAAGTTAAAGGAAATATTTTAATGGAAATATAATTTTAAGGAACAATCCAAAATTATGTGACACTTGGGTGGAGTTTAGGACTAGTGAGGATTTTTGGGTTCAGGATGGATAATGTTTAGTTGTTTTTAGTGGTCAGGAATGGGTGGAGTTAAGGCTTAGAAAGAAGTTTCAGGGTCCATGTGTGGTGGAGTTTAGGGGTGGTGAGGGTTTTTTTAGGTTTCAGGAATGGGTGGAGTTTGGGTGTGGTGAAGGGTTTTAAGGAGTCAGGAATGGGTGGGGTTTGGGCATAGAAAGGGATTTTCATTGGCTCCCCATTCAGGAGAGAATCCGCTTCAAGGCCCTGTGTATTGCCCACAGGACGCTTGGAGGGAACGGCCCTCCAATCAATCTTTCTTTGATCCAGCCCTACCGAGCTAATAGGCATCTGCGCTCAGACGACCTTTCTCTAGCAGTTGTCCCCAGAATTAAAAGGGCCAGAAGTGGTGGACGATCATTCTCCTTTAATGCCTCTAGGCTTTGGAACTCGCTCCCTCTGTCCCTGCGGAAGGAACCCAATCATCTGGCCTTCCGCAAACTTTTAAAGACCTGGCTCTTCCCCTAGATGTCCCTTTCATCTTTATGAACCGCTTAGCGCTGGGATGCCTTCGGGTAGCTACGCGCTTTATAAGTGTTATTTCATTCAGTAATGGGTGGACTTAATGGGAAGTGAAGGTTTTACCGTTCAGGAATCGTTGGAGCGTAGGGGTAGAAAGTACTTTTAGGGTTCAGGGCTAGGTGGAGTGTAGGGTTCAGGGATGGGTGTAGTTTAGGTGTATTGAGAGCCTTTAGGTTTCTGGGTTGGTTGGAGGTTTGAGGTAGAGATGGCTTTTAGGGTTCAGGGATCGGTGTAGTTTAACTGTGGTGAGGGGCTTTTAGGGTGCAGGGATTGATGGTGTTCAGGGGTTGTGAGAGGTCGGGAATGGATGGTATTTAGCGGTGTTTAGGGGTCAGCGAACTAGAAACATCTGAAGTAATTGTTTGACAATGTAAAAGATATAAATCTGAAATAATACCTCATGAAGCAAAGCACTGAAATAATTACCTCTGACAAAACGGTTTCTGAAAGTAAGATCTGCAACCATTTACACCTCAAAAAATAAGCATGCGAAAGAAAATTTTTAACAAAAAGACATTCTATGAACTGATTTTTACGAAAGGTTCATACCATTCATTCTGAAAATTTCCATTAAACAGTTTCAGTGAAATGATTTCTCAGTAATGGTATTTCGTTAATATATTTTTCTGTGAACACACATACAATCGTTACCTGTGCAGAATGAAAGTTGGCTTGTCAGTGGCATGTTGGGTTCAGACCATAAGGTGCAGACATGTTGGGAAGCATTCCGCTGAACAAAGATAGTGATGTCATTAGTACTGCTCAGGGCCTGATTTTCAGAGAGAATTTTCTTGTCTTAATCTCTCGTGAGAAGCCACTTCTTAAAAGGCGTCAGGGTTCTACCTGCATGCGGTCGGATCCACGGTTGCATCACCCAATGTGCAACTGCCAAATATTGCCATTTCACAGTCGCAGGCAGACCATAGGCTTCCTGAAGTGTAGGAAAGCTCATAAGGCCTCCCCGGATCAAATAGGTCCCCGATACGCTTGCAGTTGGTGTCTTGCCATGCTTGAAATGCCCCCTGCGCTGCAGGCGGAAAGTCATGGTTGCCTATCAGGGGGGTTTGGGGTGATATGGGTTTTGAAAGCCCCCGCTGTAGGTGGACGTGGTCCCACACACCAGCCGTGACACGCGTCACCGGTGAAACATAGACATTTGGCGGCCTGTAGGTTTTCGGAAGCCAAGGTACCTTCCAGATATGCATGCCTGCAATAGCCTGGTCTATGAAACACCAGTGTTTTTCTGTTAAGGTGCGGGACCATTCCACCATGTAGCGCAGCTGCGCAGCTTGGTAATAGCAGCGTAAGTTCGGAATTCCCAGGCCGCCCGCTTGCACAGGTAAGGAGGCACAGGTCTTGGCCATCCTCACACGCTTGCCTGCCCATATGAAGTCCCATATGAGTGTCTGAAGTTTATCTACAAGAGTAGGGGGAGGCTGAAGCGGGAGAGTCTGCATCACATAAAGAATCTTGGGTAGTAGCGTCATTTTAGCGGCGGCTATGTGCCCAAGCCAGGATAGGTTATGAGCCTTCCAAGCTGTGAGGGTCGAGCGTGTGGTAGTTAGGAGAAGACCATAGTTTTGGGCAGCCGTGGATGGAAGTGTGGCTTGTATCTGCAGTCCCAGATACGGAATCCCACCCTCAGACCATTGGAAAGGCGTGAGAGGTGCCAAACTGGCCCTTTCTGCTGCAGGGATGGCCATACCAAGTGCTAATGATTTTTGTAAGTTGGTTTTAAAGCCTGAAACGGCCTTGAAGTCAGCCAACTCGGCCACAACGGCCTTTAATGACTGTTCAGGATCGGTAAGAGCCAAAAGAACATCGTCGGCATAGAGCATAATCTTATGCTCTCTTACAGCCATCTGGACACCAGCAATGGCAGAGTTATTTCGGATGCGCTCCACTAAAGGCTCCATTTAGAGCGCAAAGAGCAGGGACGACAGTGGGCAACCCTGTCGCGTCCCACGTGCGATGGGGAAGTTGGTGGATTTCACTCCATTAACATGTACCCTTGCTCTAGGGGCCTGATAGCATGTTTGGACCCACCTACAGAACCGGGCGCCCAGACCCACCACTTGCAGCACCATATGCAGGAAGGGCCAGTGCACCCGATGAAAGGCCATTTCGGCATCGAATGAAAGGAGGACTGTGGGCATCTGGGGGCGTTACACTTTGTCCACCTGGTGACACAAGCGTTTGGTGTTGTCACTGCAACCCCTTTCTGGGATAAACCCGGCCTGGTCGGGATCCACTAGGCCCTGCACATAAGGAGCTAACCTACGGGCAAGAACGCTGGTAAAGAGTTTAGCATCAACATTCAAGAGTGAAATAGGGTGGTAGGAGGAACAATATTTAGGGTCCTTGCCCATTTTGGGGATTAATGTAATTGTGGCCATCCACATTGAATCAGGCAGAGCACCCGTATCGCTTAGGGTATTAAATAAACGGGCCAAGAAGGGGGCGAGTTGCGGGGCGAAGGTCTTGTAGAATTCCGCACTACAGCCGTCCGGACCTGGCGCCTTACCAGGCTGTAAGTGTCGGATGGCAGTTAAAACTTCCTGCGTGGTAATCTCTGCGTCTAGGGCGGAAAACACTGGTGCCCCTGTGTTGACTTGAGGCTTGAAAGCTAGGTAGGCGCGGGCCTCTGAGTCCAATAGGGGGTCTGCTGTATATAAGGACTCGTAGAATGCACGAAAAGCTTTGGCAATCTCTACGTCTCGAAGGAGAAGGGCTCCATCCGCTCCTACTATCTCAGGAATGCTGAGCTCTATGGCCTACACTCGGAGGCGGTGTGCGAGCATCCGCCCTGCTCTGTTACCCCCTGCATAATATTTTGGGCGGATGTGGAGCACGGCGTACTCCGCCCTACCCATGTCCACTTCCCAGAGTAGCTTCCGAGCTGTAGTCAGCTGTCTACGTATTACAACCGACCCAGAGCGCACATGCTTAGCTTCCAGCTCTTTAACTTGCTCCTCCAGCTGACCTTGTTTCGTCCGCCTCTCCCTGTTATGGCCCGTTGCTATAGCGATAAAGTGTCCCCTAATCACTACTTTAAGTGTTTCCCACAAAGTGGCTGAGGTGGTCGCTGACGTGTCATTTATGTCTAAAAAGAAGGTTAACGCAGTCAGTATGTCCCGCCGAGTCTGGTCATATGTAAGAAGTCTTGTATTAAGGCGCCAGTGTGGTGTGGCTCGTGTCTGTCCCAGTAGATCAAAGTGGAGGAGGATAGGTGAGTGGTCAGAGAGTGCTGACATCCCAATACCCACTGAAACAGTATCGCATGTGAGTTCAGGTGTTGTGAGGAAATAGTCAATGCACGCATATGTTTGGTGAGCGGCCGATAAAAAGGTGTATTCCAGCGCTGTGGGATGTCTGTGCCGCCAAATGTCAGTCAGGCCCACCTCCTCTAACCAGAGCCTTGTGGTCGTAGAAAGTCCCCGGGATTGTCCCGCTCTGGGTGTAGTGCGATCTCTGTGAGAGTCCATTACAGTGTTGAAGTCTCCCCCGACTAGTATCCCTTTGTCTGCCTTTGTTGTATTCCTCTTAGGGTATCCATAAACGGGCTTTCCAGTATCATGTCCTTATATAGGCACAATTCGCCCTGCCCTTATATAGGCATAAAATCCCAGCCCTTATTTAGGCATTAAACCATGCACTCCAAATACAGGCATGGTCTCTGACATCTGTCCACCCTAACGTCACAACGAGTTCATGAAGAACGGACCCTTAGGCTGCGGGAGTTTCCCTAGTCCAGGACTATTGATTTCTTCAAGGACTCATATATTATGCATGAACCATTATTCCTTAGGGGGTTCATTCATGACGTCTTTCGCTGTCCAACTCACGTCAATGCTAACATTCTTAGGTGCTCTCAGGTATAAATATACCTTCCCTAGCCCCTGTAAACCAGAGGAGACCTCGACTTCAGAGGAGCCCGTTTCCCGGCCTGACGCACTGAGAAGACGCTGCCTTCCCTGCACGCAGAGAGCCCAGCTTCCAGTGATCTGACTTCCCTTGCGGGGTGTTGGAGTTCGAGTCTGGCAAAGAGATTCCTACCTCTCTCATTCTTCAGGTATGGAGCTGACTAGAACCTAGAGGGACTCTTGGCATACTAGGCATACTAGACTTAACATACTCTTAGTATACCATAGTAAGGAATACTTCACCTATTTCTTCCCTTTTCCTACACCTAGGTCAGGTTAGGTACATTGGGGTAGAATTAGCTTAGCAACGCATCGTATGAGTACTCGCATTTTTAGTCTGTGTTATTTATGTAAATGCATATGTACTAAAAGATAATGCTATCGCAGTATTATTTATTTCTACTGCTCACCCTGTACATTATTTATCTCGCATACTGTCTTGTGATCGTAACAGCACATTTTACTTACACCAGAAACAAGACTGTTCAATAAATCCTTTATTGAAACGCCCGTCTATTTCTTTCTGTGTAACTTGGAGAAAACTAAGCATGCACGACTGAGCTGAGTGAAATAGTTATCTATTGTTTCCACGACTCTGGGACACGTTCTGATTCTAAAGGGAAACACAGTGGTCATGTTTTGCGGCTGCCAGAAACTACTCCCTTCTTGTTGTCAAGGAGTTTCTAGTGGCCTCTGAGCTAGCTGGCACAAGTAATTAAGTTTAATATACTCGATAGGGACATACTGACCTTAGTCCTATGTCAAACCTATAGGATATATTATTCCAATGCGCAGAGCCTATTAGGGAAATAGGAGCTACACTACATGGCGCCCAACGGTTTAGTAAGGCAGTAATTCAACGTTAGATACTGAGTAACTCAGCCGTGCCTTTTCTCTCAAGACCCCTACCCATATACTCCAAAAGACGTCTGGAGTGGGCAGGGTTAGGTATCCACCACGGCTACATAGGGCAGTACCCTATATATTAGCTGTTTGGTTTGCTCAACGTTGAAGGATACAGTGTTCCAAAATATTGTGCACCTTATCTTTGTTTCCTTGAAACTTGTTCTACATTTTTCAAAAACAAAATGCCTGGTTCCGACAATGAAGCCGGAAACAGTGGAGCTGCGGCTGATCCAGCCCAAGCAGCCTTTAACATTACAGGTTTAAACGAAACCGAGGAGGGTGTTATAAACATCCATCCAAATTTAAGAAGAGCCATCACTCTAAAACTTATGAAACATGGCCTACCACCAAGAGGCGGTAGAGCAGTTTTCGTGATAGAGGCACATGAATCCTTTCAGACAGAGGTATTCTATTCATGGGTAATATTTCCTGAATCCAATTCAGTAACACACATGTTTCACTTCTACAAAGAAGATGAACCACCAGAGGAATACAGTCCTTTCGAGGATATAGAAATTCCATTAACATACCAGGAGCATCAGCTCTGGTTTAAAGGCGCCCTAAAACATCACAAAAACATTACTAGGCTCGGTCCACTAGGTAGACCAGGAGCAACATGGCCGATTTTAGCCGGCTACACACCTCATCCAGTCGTTGAAGAGATGTCAGATGAGGAGTTACTTACTCAACTCACAGAGTTAATAAAAATTTACAGACAATTGGTCCAAAATGTCATGCAGACTTTTACAGTCCGACCACCATTGACATATCCAAATCCAACTCCCCAACAGGGGAATACACTAAAAATTACACCACAGACTCTATACGCAGTCATGGGTAAAATGCCCACAAAACGTGAGCAAATTCCATTTTGGATAGCTCAAAAAATTACTCAAATCGTAGCAGTATTTCCAAATACTAGCCCGCATGAGAAACACAGAATCCTAACAATCAGTTTACCAATGGGGATCACACCACAACTGGAAGACTGCACCACTTGGGGCTCAGTCTTTGCTGCCATCTATACTAAAACACATGGTATACCGTCAATTGCGGTAAAACCTGATGTCCTCAAACAAATTCAAAACGAATACGGGGCAGAACCTGCTCTAAATTTAGGTATGAAGTTACTGAAAAATTTCGACCAGGTCTCAACAATAATATTATCTAATATTAAAGGAGAGGCAGCAGCAGTTGCGAACCGCCAAAAATTGAGGGAATTCGATTTTACAGAACATCAAACTGAGCTACCCAGAATGATAGAACAATCTTATGCAGAATTAGGCAGAGATAGTTTGGGTGGAAGACCAGTGAAACCGAAACTATCTGAAAGTCCTGAGAAGGACTCAATTAAACAAACTCCTACATCTTCTAAAAAGAAGTGGGAGTCTACTAAACAAAAATCAAACGAGAAACGTTCTCAATCCCAAGTTAGGTCTCCTCAAAAGGAGCCCTCTGAAAAGAGGTATAACCTCAGGAATAGGGATAATTTGAGAAAACCTGATAGGTATCAAGATATTGATACACGTTCCTCTCGTCCCTTTCAGATCTCATCACAGACTTCGGAAAGAAGAGGACGATCAGAACATAGAGAAGAACGCGTGAAATCGAAAGACGACAAGCACGCTCCAAAAAATAAAACAAGACCTCAATTCTCCAAAAAGAAGGTAGCAGGTCTGAAGATCAGACATGCCGAGAATACTGAGAACACAACTCAAGAACGGAGAATGGGCTCAGACAATGCTGGACAGTGCAGCAGAAGTCACAATAGTTCGCCAGAACCTGAAGGAACTTCTGGAGATAGTGGACTTGAATGAGTACATCACAGTAGAGACTGTAGACACCAGGGTTAGTACTCCACAAAAGTTATATGAAATAACACTCCGGATGGAGGGAGACAAACCTAGACAGGTTAAAGCACTTTTTGGGAAAGACTATCAAGGGGCTATGACATACTTCTAGCAAAAAAGGACTGGCCACCACAATTTGTCAGGGAGTGCCCACACGGCGAGGACATTATTATGCCTGCCTTCTCCAACCATATTCCGATACATCTAAAATATACATATGCCAGGAAATGGGCAGTGGCCCAGGCCCCAGCATTATATAAAAATCATGTAGGATGGGATGAGGACTCACCTCACCATAAAATACATCTGAAACATGAACCAACTGCACAACGGCAGTACCCAATAAAGCAAGAAGCTAAAAAACAGGTCAGGGAGATCTTAGATCAACTTGAATATCAAGGGGTGATTGAAACATGCACCTCCATAATGAACAATCCTTTGTTTCCTGTCTCCAAACCAGACAATACATATCGTCTAGTTTTGGACTACAGACACCTAAACACTTGTTCTAAAACTTTTGCAGTGCAAAATGCACATAGCACAGCATTAATGAATAACATTGTGCGTAAAAAATATAAAACCACATTAGACATCTCAAATGGTTTCTTTTGTCAAAACATAGCACCTGAAAGCAGGTACTTAACAGCATTCTCCATAATGGGGACCCAGCGTCACTTTTGTCGACTCCCACAAGGGTTCAAGAACAGCCCAGGTTTATTCTCAGCGAGGGTAACGGAGTTATTACAAATTTATGACAATGAGGCATTGTCCTATGTCGATGACATATATCTGACAGACGATGACCTGGAAAAACACTTGAACAGGGTGAGCACCATTATACTGGGTTTCGCCTCTGAGGGCTACAAGTTCAACTTTAAAAAGTCCAGAATTGCCCATCTCAATGTCCTATTTTTAGGATATGAGCTTTCAAGTGAAGGCAAGAGCTTGGCAGCTAACTTTTTAGAAAAATGTGCGCTGCTCCAACCTTCAAAAACGCTAAAAAACTTACAATCCATCCTGGGTTTCCTAAATTTTGGAAGAACTTACATACTAAATTATGCAGAAAGGGTTAAACCTCTCTACGCATTAATCAAACCTGATTTTTCAATCAAAAACTGGACACAGGAACACACAGAAATGTTGCGTTCACTCCAGGCTAACATGTTAGCAACAAATCACTTACAAACACGCGTAAGTCAACGCAATTTGGTGATCTGAATAATTTCGGGTCAATGTGGATTCACCTACTTAACCTTCAATGAGGGTGAGAAAATCCCAATTGCATACAAATCCCATTTGTACACACAAGCGGAAATGCGCTTCAAGTCAACTGAAAAAATTCTGACAGCAGTTCAAACCGCTGTAGCAAAAGAAAGAGCCTTAGCCCAAGGGAAACGCATTATTGTCGTAACCCCAGTACCGGCTTTAGAAGCGGTCACAAAAGCAAGCATTCCAAATGCTAAAGCATTACATCCAAGATGGATACAATGGGTTAATTCTCTTGCTGCAACGGATGTTGAATATGTTTTTGATCCAGATTTAAAAACACAAGCATTCCTACAATATGAACAAGAATGTCCTCTGCCTACTGAAATTCTGCCTCTTGATCAGTACGAATTTATAATTTACACTGACGGATCCGCACAACCCGCAATAGGGAGTAAGCAAGCTTACAGTGCAGCGTGTGCAATCGTTAAAGGTCGCATGCGAGATGGCATCTTCAGACCTATGGTCACAAAAACTCAATCTCTAGGGGATTGTACAGCTCAGCGAGATGAACTACAAGCATTCAAACTGGCACTTGAAAGTACAGATCGAGAATTCCCCACACTAATAGTGTGCGATTCCTTTTACTGTGTTCAGTCGTATAATGACTATATACAAAACTGGCTTGAAAATGGTTTCAAAGATGCGAAAGGTGGCACAATAAAGCACAAATTGCTTTGGGAACAAGTAGTTCAGTTGAAAAACGAACTACAAATGGCTCACGTGATCCACACACTGAGTCATCAACGTGATGGCGTTCACGTTGCAGGGAATTCATTGGCTGACGAAGCCGCAAAGGGGGCTGTGCAAACGGCTTCCGTAGCTGAGATCACTCGTTCAAAAACAAAAATAGACGGTGAGATAATGTTGGCTGTCAATGCTTCAAGCAAAGGCAGTAGTGCAGGATACCAAAAAAGTTTCCACTCAAGTACTCTTATGTAATTGATGCGAACAACGTTCCTTTTGCTCGAATCCCTGGAGTGGGGGATAGGGTAATTCCAAACATGGAACGTAGAGCAGCCTTGATTTATGAAACACATTTGGGGGAGGGTCTGTCACATCAAGGGATCTCTAAAACAATTTTGATGTTAAAAGAGATGTACTGGTGGCCTGGAATGAATACAGAAATTCACATATTCATCAACAACTGCTTAGACTGTAAATTACAGCGAGAGAGCCACCAGACACCATGCTGCGAAAGCGGCAGCCCAGTACAGACACCACTGTTAGACTGCATTCGACTATTTACGCGCCTGCGTCCTACTGGACAAAGGCATTACCGCAAATACTGAATCTAGGTTCCTATGGTTCTGGCCTCACCGCTCGGCTGACGCTCGAACTGTTATAAAAGATTTGCGAGTCTTTATCGGCACATACGCAATAGGCACGCTACATTCTGACCAGGGTCCTGCGTTTAGCTCTAGGGCTTACAAAGAAGCCATGGCCAGTCTGGGTGTTGCATTGCGGTACTCCTCTCCATTCCATCCTGAGGGAAATTCTGTTGTGGAAAGGAAAAACCGGGACATAAAGCAGTCTATAACAGCTAGGGTATTAGGTTCGGGTGATGGGTGGGACAAACACCTTAGTGGAGTACAGCGCTCATTGAACAACCTGCCAAGAAGTTCTCTAGGGGGGTCACTCCATATGAGATCCTATTTGGGATAAGAATGTGGGTACCAGACCTTGAACACGTAGGCACAGTGGTGGAAAATAAACCATTTGATATCAAAGATCGTTTGGCTGTTTTACAGGACTTAAACAAATTAAGAACGAAACAAAGCAACGTATTCCTACAGTCAACCACCACTGGGGATCAACCGGCTGTCCCAGCAAGGCCTGTCTGAATTCCAAAAGTTGGGGATCTAGTCAGAGAAAAAATTGCGGTCAAGAAGGAATTTGGACCTTCTTACAGACAACCAGTACCTGTCCTAGCAGTTCAAGGAACAAGAACAGTACTTCTGCCGCCCCTTGCTGGGAGAAGGAGAAAAGATTTGTGTCCATCGACCTCTCATCAAACCACAGTATGTGGCCAATACTAAATAGTAGGCCTCGTGGACTCCGACCTAGTAGCAGACACACTCCTCTCGCTACTATCCAAGAGGTTCAGACTGAAAGACTGATAACAATCGAGAATTCAGCTGTGACAGACGGAGGACTAAGCAACAACGCTATGGAACTCATCCCTCTTGAACACCAAGTAACAGTTCGTCCAAATACACCTGTCTACACCAACGTAACAAGTGATGAACTGGTTCCAGTGATTTCTACAAATCCTGATGCAATTCCAACAATTGACAGAACTGCTTCTGGCTATTTCATTAACTTTGATACGTTCTCAGAATATCCGAGTGAACCTGAAACGACGCCAGTGTCATTGAAATTCAAGCAGCAAGTACAAGACTTTCTTCATTTTGTGAAAAACACTTACTTGGTTTCTCCATGGATTGAACTCTGGATTACATCTGGACTTTTTGTTTTCCTGCTCTGGCTAGCTTTGGTTACAACTGTAAGCGTGCTTATAAGTGGCAGATACATCCATGTGAACACTGAAGGAAAAGACGTAAACGTACTTTTGAAACCTCATAAATCTTCCCATCGTGAAGCAAGAGACTTGTCATCAGTGAACATCACAGCTGTTCCTATACAGGATGGTATATTGTGGGACAAAACAGATTATGATATCTTCGGCCCGAATGAACAATTGAACATTCCACATTTGTTTAAAATTTCACTAAGTGATCTAATTACGTCCAGTACCTATTCAGATGATTGGGACTTTGAGACTGTAAACGATATAGGGGCCGATTCCGATCTCGGTCGGAGGCGCACCCAACACCATTCGGTCGGGAAAAAAGCCATGCGAAAGCCTGTTTCCCGACCGATCCGTACAGCACACCGAACGAGTAAGTACGATGCGCACAACAGCAAAGAATCCGGCCGAGCTGTACTCACCCAAACCAGGTCCTGTTCCCCGACCGAGGCGAATCCGGAAACGCTGAATCGAGTCGCACGGAAGGGAAAATGCAGCTCCGTCCGGCCGAACGAGTACGATGCGCTTTCCGTACGCGCCGAACCCGTCGCTACGCACGGCACGTCAAAGCATCCGGGAGAGGCGCACATAAGCTCCGATTCGCGCCACAACACGATCCACGGCTCCGAGACGAACACGCCAGCGACGAGGACGACGCGAAGCGACGAGGACGAGGCGAAGCGACGAGGACGACGCGAAGCAACGAGAAGGACGAACGACACGAACCAACCATGAATCCCTTCGTCCCGATCATACCAATATTCTACATTTACTACCGGAACAGGCACGGACGCGTACGGCGCAGAAGGTAAGCCAGACACCAACCACAAAACACATACAACACGTACACGACACATCACACACACACAGAGGGATGCAGAATATACTTACACCAGCAACAGCAGCACCATAGGGGCGGGATGCCCATCACCAATGCCACATATGCACACAGGGGCCTGAATGCGCACCACCACCCCTACCCAGGGGGCTGGATGCCTACCACTACTACCACCCTCACCCAGGGGGGCTGGATGCCTACCACCACCCTTAGCCAGGGGGGCAGGATGCCTACCACTACTACCACCCTTACCCAGGGTGGGCAGGATGCCTACCACTACTACCACCCTTACCCAGGGGGGGCAGGATGCCTACCACTACTACCACCCTTACCCAGGTGGGGCAGGATGCCTACCACTACTACCACCCTTAGCCAGGGGGGGCTGGATGCCTACCACTACTACCACCCTTACCCAGGGGGGGGCAGGATGCCTACCACTACTACCACCCTTAGCCAGGGGGGCAGGATGCCTACCACTACTACCACCCTTAGCCAGGGGGGCTGGATGCCTACCACTACTACCACCCTCACCCAGGGGGCTGGATGCCTACCACCACCCTTAGCCAGGGGGCAGGATGCCTACCACTACTACCACCCTTAGCCAGGGGGGCAGGATGCCTACCACCACCCTTACCCAGGGGGCAGGATGCCTACCACTACTACCACCCTTACCCAGGGGGGCAGAATGCCTACCACTACTACCACCCTTACCCAGGGGGGCAGGATGCCTACCACCACCCTTACCCAGGGGGGCAGGATGCCTACCACTACTACCACCCTTAGCCAGGGGGGCAGGATGCCTACCACCACCCTTAGCCAGGGGGCTGGATGCCTACCACCACTACCACCCTCACCCAGGGGGGCAGGATGCCTACCACTACTACCACACTCACCCAGGGGGCTGGATGCCTACCACCACCCTTAGCCAGGGGGCTGGATGCCTACCACTACTACCACCCTCACCCAGGGGGCTGGATGCCTACCACTACTACCACCCTTAGCCAGGGGGCTGGATGCCTACCACCACCCTTAGCCAGGGGGGGCAGGATGCCTACCACTACTACCACCCTTAGCCAGGGGGGGCTGGATGCCTACCACTACTACCACCCTTGCCCAGGGGGGGCAGGATGCCTACCACTACTACCACCCTTACCCAGGGGGGGGCAGGATGCCTACCACTACTACCACCCTTACCCAGGGGGGGCAGGATGCCTACCACCACCCTTACCCAGGGGGGGCAGGATGACTACCACTAATACCACCCTTAGCCAGGGGGGGCAGGATGCCTACCACCACCCTTAGCCAGGGGGGGCTGGATGCCTACCACCACTACCACCCTCACCCAGGGGGGCTGGATGCCTACCACCACCCTTAGCCAGGGTGGGCAGGATGCCTACCACTACTACCACCCTTACCCAGGGGGCAGGATGCCTACCACTACTACCACCCTTACCCTGGGGGGCAGGATGCCTACCACTACTACCACCCTTAGCCAGGGGGCTGGATGCCTACCACTACTACCACCCCCACTCATAGGATGGACAATGCATGACACAACCAGCACACCACAACCTAGGGAATGCAAGAAGAAGACATCCCCCAACACCATGACAAGCGTGTGTAGACTGTGTCAAATGCCTACAACACCGAACATGACTTTGAACATACAATGTGACCCCCTAGCACATGTGCCACACATATATGTGTGTGGCACCCACAATGCAAGCAGGCCATGACCATTGTGGCAATGGGGTCCAAACCCCCATCATCACAGTGACCAAAAGGTAAGTGTGGGGTCCATAGCTGAAGCACACTTTGAGCATTGTGGCAATGGGTTCCAAACCCCCATCATCACAGTGACCAAAATGTAAGTGTGGGGTCCATAGCTGAAGCACATTTTGAACATTGTGGCAATGGGGTCCAAACCCCCATCATCACAGTGACCAAAATGTAAGTGTGGGGTCCATAGCTGAAGCACATTTCGAACATTGTGGCAATGGGGTCCAAACCCCCATCATCACAGTGACTAAAATGTAAGTGTGGGGTCCATAGCTGAAGCACATTTCGAACATTGTGGCAATGGGGTCCAAACCCCCATCATCACAGTGACCAAAATGTAAGTGTGGGGTCCATAGCTGAAGCACATTTCGAACATTGTGGCAATGGGGTCCAAACCCCCATCATCACAGTGACCAAAATGTAAGTGTGGGGTCCATAGCTGAAGCACACTTTGAACATTGTGGCAATGGGTTCCAAACCCCCATCATCACAGTGACCAAAATGTAAGTGTGGGGTCCATAGCTGAAGCACATTTCGAACATTGTGGCAATGGGGTCCAAACCCCCATCACCACAGTGACCAAAAGGTAAGTGTTGACAAAGAAAGAGGTGCAACTGCCAAACTGCATGGATGATTCCTGGTCACAGAACAACAAACACATCAGTGGCAAAGTAGTGTATGTGTCCCATTTAAGCCTGGGCGTAGCTCGCGAAGTAGCGCTACGCGAAGCTACGCAAAGTGCAGTTCGCACTACGCGAACTACGCGTAGCACTACGCTGAACTGCGTAGTGCACTGTTCGCAATGATTGCACAGTGCCGGATGCTTGTCCGCACTGTGCAATCATTGAAACGGCATCTTGCACAGTGCGAGCTGTCTTTTACTGCCGCTCGAGTAGATTTTTACTCGAGCGGCAGCTCTCAACGCGAACTGGTAGTTTCTCATCGCGAGCGGTCGCGAGCATACGCGACCACTCGCAATGAGAAACCTGACCTCCCTGCGTTGAGAATCTCGCCGGGATGTCATTTTGCTTGCTCGCGGTCACCAACTTGACGTTGAGGACCGCGAGCAAACAAAAATGACCGCTGCACTACGCTTCGCTACGCTACGCGTGTTTGCACTGTGCTACGTGCAATTCGCGTTGTGCGAAGTAGCGCAAACTTCGCAAACTACGCGAGCGTAGCGTAGTGCTTTGCCCAGGGTTAGTCCCATTGCAACATAAATTGGGGGAGCCAAATCATGCAGTGCAAATAAGACATACCTTTGGCCATGTGCAGACAAACAACACCCATGGGGGCTGACACCGTCAACAATCATCAATGACACAATGACAGAAGTGACCATCAGAATGCAGACCCACATATTTGCACCAATGGGCACACACATGCAGATACCCTGTGGAGACTGCAGATGTGAGGTGAACAGATACCATACCATGGCAGCAATGGGACACACAAACCATGATCATTGTGCTGACCGATGACCTAGGAGTCCCAGGGACAGCAGGGGAAACCCACCAAACTACATACAGCCAATGGCACACCCAAGATATGCCAATGCAGTGGTGCAGATGCACAAACACAAACAGGCAGACCCACACTGCACATCATACACAACAGGTGAGGGGGTGCCAGTGTCCCCAGGCAACCACACAACACATGAGGAGACCTGAATACCAATCATACAGATGTGCATACAGTGCCACACAAAGGTAACTCATGGATCCAAATCCCCTATGTGGGCAAGCAGGCATTGTCAGATGAGAGGGAGCACAAATCACACATGTCACACAGGCACATAGGGACAGCAACTGACACAGCAAGACACAGACACACCACAGCACCACCCCCAGGGCCCCCACAATGTGGTGACCCTGGGCTGCATTACAATCCCACTGTGATGACAAAGCTAAATGTGGTTCACACTGTGAACCACAGTCATGTGTACTGAGCAACTAACTACCATCACACCTACACAAGCACAAATCAATCAGCATGGCCAGTAAGCCAAGGCCAACATGGAGGCAGGGGCCTAGCCGGGCAACAACTCTCATCTGCACACACTCAACACCACACCCCTCGACCTCCAACAATGTGCAGCAGTGAAGCACACATGCACTGGTGACATTGCACATGCACCCATGACTATTCCAGGGTGGTGGGTGGGAACCAAGGTGCAGAAACACATCACACATGGACACTCAACAAGACTCCTGAATGTCTGACACACTGCACACTACGCTGTACATGAACATGACGGCAATACCACACCAACCAATGGGATCCCAGCCACAGTCACACACCAATGAAGAAGCCAAGGTCACCCACAAAGAACACACATAGACAACAACCAACATTGCAGCCCGGACCCTGAGGAGTGCCAGCAGTCACACACACAACGTGTCACAATCACTGAAAGATAACACAAACTGGAAATCACATGACAGGGGCAAACAACAAGTGCCAAGGGGAAACCTGACTGTGACCCATCTGCGTCTGCACACAAACTCAGCCCTGACAGCAAACACACCTATGGGTGACACCCTGATGACCAGTAATGTGCCATGCACCCACATCACAGAGAACCCAGGAGAAGACTTTGGGGGAACATAGCTCAACTCAGCTAGCATCACAAACAGGTACAACACTAGGGATCACAGCATGCACAGCTAAACGGAAGTGAACACACAGACATGCACATACAACACACACCTTGGGCGCAGGCAATGTCACAGGAGTACACACTGCCATGAGGGGACTCCACTCCTGTGTGAGGAAAGCTGTGCCATATGTTGCCTCAGTAGGGCCCCATCATGTCAGCTGAGCACTTGGTCACACAATCAACAATTAGCACCAAATGAGGGCTCCCGTCACATCAGCCTGGTCATGGAAGTGCCAACGGAATCATCAGCACAGTTCCAACACACTTGTATAGCAATGTTGCACTGACAACACAGATGAGTCCTTCCCCATTGATGCCCAAACCTGCATGTCCATTGGAGATGGCCACACGGTCAGGGAAGTAGATGAATTGAACAATGGCAGGCACAACAGATGTGCAGGGGTGGAAGCCACAGATGTGAAATAGCCAATCTAAGTAGGAAATCCCATTGCCAAATACTGAACACATGACACCCTCAGATGCTGCTATGGATGACATGGATACACCACAGGATAGGACACATTCCCCTGGACCACATGGGTTCCTGCACAGTAACACTTCATTATCATGAGACCAAATATCACCATCACTGCAGCAAGGGCATGGTTAGCATCATCAACATCATGTACATCAGAAGCAAAAGCACTAGAGAACAGAAAGTTGCTTTATTCAGCATATGTGGCATTAAAAGTAGAAGTCCGGTAGAACATAAACAAAGGCCAATGGCCAGTCCATCAACAAAGTCACAAGTGGGTGACAGTGGCAGATGCCACCCTACACATGCCTGCACAAAACCAGGGACAATCCACTAGGAGGGGCAACCGGGGGGTAGGCCAGGCACCGCAGGGACAGGATCAGGGCTCACCAGGAGGAAGCAGTGAAGGGGTGGTGGGTGCTGGAGAGCCACTGACAACTGCAGTGGAGGTGTCTGACATGGTGTGTGCCGGCACAACTGGGGGCATGGCTCAGATGTTGTGGGTGCCGGCACGACTGCAGTGGACCCTGCAGATGGAGTGGACAGGTCCGCCACTGCAGTGCCCAAGTCAGACAGGGTGGTAGTGGACTCCACTGCAGTGCCTACCACCAGGGGAGGAGAATGGGGAACAGGCAAGGTGGGCTGGACAGAGGGGAGGACACCCTCACCACATCAGTGGCACAGACAAGCGCAGCGGGGGGTGTGGTGCCAGGAGAGCAAGTGGGAGGGGAGAAGGCCGGAGCCTCTTGGGGATGGTATATTTTTTGGTGGGGGAACCAGGGGCAGGGTGTGGTGGGGGCACCTGTGGAGTGGGGGCCTGAGGGATGGAGGAAGGAGACCTGGTGCTTGAGCTGCAGGGCGGCGGCGGGGTCTTGCTCTTACCACTCCGGGGGGACTTGCGGGTGGGGGCCTCTGTCTGCGCCTGGGGGAGGGTGTCCGGGGGCGAGGGGCACTCAGCTCCGTGTGGGGGGGGCTTCCTCTTCACCCTGGATGCTGGAGCAGCTGGATCGGAGGGGAAGAGGCCGAGGTCACTGAGGAAGAGGCGCTGGGTCTTTGGGGTTGCAGGTGAGGCAAGGGAGGGTGCTTTGGAGTGAGAGGCAACTGAGGACTGCGCAGTGCCCGTGGATGCGTGTGTGTGTACCAGGGCCCCATCCCCTGTGAGTCTGGTTTCAGTCCCCTGACTGTGCGTGCGTGTGCGTTTTGTTTGTGGCGTGTGTGTCTGTGTGCTGGACGTGTGTGTGCTGGTGTGTGCCGGTGTGTGTGTGCTTGGGACGGGTAAGGTGGTGGGGAGTGTGGATGGAGCAGAGGCAGGAGGGGTGAGGGACTGTCTGAGGAGGGACACTGCTGCCGTCAGGGAGGAGTCCATGGACCTATTGCCCCTCTGTAGGTCAGACATGCCCGATGAGATGCCCTCCATGAACGACACCAGCTGAGTCAACAGTGCGGTGTGCGCATGGAGGACACTCAGCATGGCTGTCTGCCCTACATGGAGCTGGCGAAGGAGGTACACAGACTCCTCACTCAGGGCAGCAGGGGACACAGGGGCAGGGGTGCGGTGCCTGGCCCAAAGGAGACACGCTCCCGAACATGGGAGCCTCCACGGACCTGGGGAATGGGAGCCGATGGGAGGGCGGTGGTGGTGCTGGTGGTGGCGGGGACAGCAACACTAGCTGGGGTGTGGTGGCTGCTGACACCCGCCTCCACAAGGGAGTCATCCTCCGAGTTGCTCTGGTCCTCAGCTGAGGTGGATGGTGCTGAGGACTCCTCGGTGTGGCTCCCCTCGCCCTCCGTGCCACTGGGTCCCTCCGACCACTCCTCGGCTGCTGACCCAGTCTGGCTCTCTGGCTCCTCCTGGTCCGTGGAGCTGTCCCCTTCCGTGGCCGTGGATGTATCTGCAAACAATGGGGAAACAGACAGACATCAGTCACCTGCACCAAACGCACACACCACTGTGAGCACAGCACATTACAGAGCAAGCCCTGGCATCATTAGTTGTACATTGCTAAAAGTGCCCTAACTGAACAGTAGAAGCCAATTGTCAGTCTGATGCCAAGCATGGCACTCACATCCCACATGGCCTTGCACCCATCTGTCTGGTGTCTGTTGGATTGCAACACCCCAGTGTGGACACATGCACCAAGTACACAGTAGTTGGATAGTGCAGAGGACACGGTGTGGCATGTGGACATGCACACATCACAGCTCTTGCCACTGAGTCAGTACAGGTTTCCGGATGAAAGGGATGCCCAGAGTCAAATAGGAAATGCATGTGATGCATACCAGCGACAGACACCATGATGCACCCATGTCCTGATAGCCATCGCCACAATGGTGTGCATGTAGCACATGTCACTCCCCTGCAGGACCACCAATAAGTTGACACATGCCATGGCAGAGGCATGACTGCTAAGTCATACATCACTGTCTCAGTGATGTATGACTTGGCAGCCAGACAACAACACTATGCACTGTGTCACAATAGTAGGTCATGGGGAATGCAAGTCCTGGAGCTGCACAAGTGCACATGTACATCCCCCACACAACACATCATCTTAACACTCATCTGTCCAGGTCATACCTATTGGACATATGGGAGACCTGTGACACTACCCTCTGAACCTGAGCCCCTCACAATTTGCTGTGAATGGGGAACAGCTGCCTGAACTTCACATTCGCATACCCCAGTCTGCACGGGCAGCTGATCAAACACCTATGTGACACACAAGTATCGTCTCCTATGGTCACATCTCCAGGGGCATGCTGAGCCCCTACCAAGAAACACCCCAGCAGTCCTGGCAACTAATCCACAGCACACTGACACAGAGGCAGACACCTGAGGGGTCAAATCACTGTGCACAATGTGTCAGCTGATACACGGGAGTGGGAGTACAGAGTGCATTGCATGGCCTGGAGTAGGCATGACTGTCCTGCTCCACATGAATGAGGGATGTGCCCTGGACAGTGGATAGCTGGCTATGTATGTGTGACACACGTAATCTGCACACTCCTGGGGACCAAACATTGTTCCCACCCGCTGCATAGGCGTGTGCCACATACCCCAGGCACATGTGGTGGCTCAGCTCAGCAAGTGGACCACATATCAAAGCAACACGCAGATCACATGTCCGAACACAGGCGTTGTGTGAACAATGGACCCACCCATGATGCCCACAACAGAGTTAGGGAAACAGATGCTGTCCCCCACCTTTAGTGAAGCAAACTGCAAGGGGACAGTCCCAAGTGACACAATTCCCTGAATGTAAGGGCCACACCTGGGTATCAGATGAGCAGTGGGCAGTGCACAATAGAGGGACATGGCTCCTGGACAACATGACTGCTGCACTGTGGCAGTTGAACCAGGCCAGAGGAGGGCACAAAGCATGTAATACAGAGTTCACAGTGCAGTCTTTGACTCACCCCTCCTTGCTGCTGTCTGGCCTTCAGCTGCCCATCCAGGTCTGGAAACACCACCGCCAGGATCTGGAGCATGTGGGGGTCAGGGTCCGTGTTCCGCCCCTCCTGCGAGGAGGCGACAGCTTCAGCTGGACCCGTGCAATCCTCCGGGTCCAGCCCCGAAGGTCCTGCCACCTCTTCTGGCAGTTGCGGATCCGGCGCTTGTAGACCCCCACGGACCGGACGGCCCGGACGATGTCCTTCCAGATCTCCTGCTTCCGATGGGCATTAACCTGTCAGGATGACAAAGTGAAAAGGCCATTACTACACATGCAACATATCCGTGCATGACACAGTTGTATATACATGTCTCAATCACAGGGGCACATGATGTACACAGGCAGTGCAAAGCTGCCCATGGACAGTTTGCCAGACGTCACTACATGGTATCATTGCATGGGAAGTAAAACCTTGTTCAAATGCACTGTCACTGCACCATACCTGTCCAGTGCATGTCACTACACACTATGGGGGTGACAACTACTCAGTGAGCCTGCTAGCCAGTGGCGTGCAGACTTCCAGCCTTGCTAGTCAGACAAAATGCACATTCAGAAAGGCAGTGCACAGAACACTCACCTGCTCCCCTGGTGTCCCATACAGCTTGCTGTACTGTGGAAGTAGGCTGTCCAGCAGGGCCTGGTTCTCTTCAAGGCTGAAGGCTGGGGCTCTCTCCACAGTACGTGCCATTGCAGGGTCCAGAGGGGCAGAGACAGCAGCAGTGCAGTGGCAGATGTCGTCCTGGAGCATGTAGTGCAGGCAAGTGAGCTCTCAGGGGAACAGCCAGCAATATATATGTGCTGGAGAGGCAGATACTGTCCCTTGTGTCCAAAGTGATAGGTCCAAGTCGTTTGCATCTTCTGAATCTGGCCAATCCATGGAATAGCAGCACCAAAACACGCCCACAGCATCCTTCAAATCTTCAACTTCATGACATACATGATTTTGCAACATTGTTGTGGGTGACCAACTGATTTTCCAGCAACCGACTCGTTCGAAATTCGAAAACGCGTCCGTTGCCAGGCAAGCCCATTGTCAATGGGTGCGCACCGATCGGTCCATTGCGGTACAACGCGTACAGGGGTACAACGCGTACCCGCACACATTGAATGCAATGGGCCGGCCGGAGGCACCGATCGGTCCATTGCAGTACAACGCGTACAGGGGTACAACGCGTGCCCGCACACATTGAATGCAATGGGCCGGCCGGAGGCACCGAACGGTCCATTGCAGTTCAACGCGTACAGGGGTACAACGCGTACCCGCACACATTGAATGCAATGGGCCGGCCGGAGGCACCGATCGGTCCATTGCAGTTCAACGCGTACGGGGTACAACGCGAACCCGCACACATTGAATGCAATGGGCCGGCCGGAGGCACCGATCGGTCCATTGCAGTACAACGCGTACAGGGGTACAACGCGTACCCGCACACATTGAATGCAATGGGCCGGCCGGGGGCACCGATCGGTCCATTGCAGTACAACGCGTACAGGGGTACAACGCGTACCCGCACACATTGAATGCAATGGGCAGGCCGGGGGCATCACTGTACATGTGACTGGCATATGTCAGCATGCCTGTCTCAGATAGACATATGCCAGCCACAGATAGCTCCCAGGGAGTGAGGGGCACACCTACATCACGACAGCCTGTCCAAACCTTATCATAAGGCATGTAAGGCTGCATTTCCTATTGTGTGTATGTTGGTGTACATGTTGTCCTGTGGGTGTCACCTGTGGGCAGCCACCCCCAGGCTGTGCACGTGTTCATGGGGACAGGATCCTGGGTGTTACGTGTACATGACCACTGTGATGTGCAACTGTTCATATCTGTGCATGTGCCATGGTCACATTTCTCGGTGGTGTATGTGTATGTCATGTCACATACCCCGTGAGTCCCATGTGGGACGGTATGTTTGAGCCAGGGTGTCCCAGTGGCACAATAGTGATGGTCCTCCACAGTCTTTGTGCATGTAGTGTTTACAATGTCTCTGATTTCATGTGCACAATGGGAGACAGTCTCCACATCCAGGTTGTGTGTGCATGGACTTTGATGTTGTGCGTGTGTGTGTCACAGACGTCCATGTCTGTCCTGCCGTGGCAAGTGGGGCCACTACCTGTGGGGGTCATGGTTGTTTTGCTGTGGTGTATACATGATACTCCATGTAATGCCAGTGTCCATGTGGCAATACAGGGTCCCTGGGAATGTACCTGTCGTTGAGCTGTGGTGCCTGGGGCACATCTGTCCTCACATGTCACTGTGGGGGTTATTGTGACACGGCAGCAGGAGATGGGAACTGTGACACAGCCTCATGATATCCAATGGGCCAACCTGGGACTAATTGATGCCACCTGTTGGACCGTGTTGACAGATGTTGGCCATGTATGTACCATACATGTCCTTCCGGAACTGCACACTTCATGTAGTTGTGCCTCATAATGATGTATGTTGGGATCTTGAGTGTGTTCAATGCTGCATATGTGGGGTGACTGACAATCTTGCTTACTTCTCCTCTGCACTGCAGGGCTCCTGCTGTCCATCGACCATTCCCAGACCTGGCAACGATGGTGGAACGGGACAGCATCCGGCGGTACCGCTTCACCAGGCAGCTGATTGAGGATTTGGCAGTGCAGTTGTCCCCACATTTGCAGCCTGGCCGGCCGTATCCTACAGCGCTGACCCCCAAGGTGAAGGTGATGGCAGCCCTACACTTCTTTGCCACCGGTACCTTCCAACATACTGTGGCGACTGCTGGTGGGATGTCACAGACCATGTTGAGCCGTGTGCTCTGCGATGTTTTGGCGGCAATGTTGCTATTCCTGAACCGGTACATCTATTTCCCTAGACTGCGACGACTCACTGACGTGAAGAGTGACTTTTATGCCCTGGGGAGGATGCCGCATGTCATTGGCTCCATTGATGGGACACATGTGGCTTTGGTACCACCACAGGCCCAGGAGCAGGCCTACAGGAACCGCAAGCACTACCACTCGGTCAATGCACTGGTGGTGTGTCTTGCAGACATGACCATCACACACGTGTGTGCCCGTTTCCCTGGTTCAGCACACGGTGCCTTTGTGATGAGGAGTAGTCGCATCCCCAGGATGATGGCACAGATGCAGAACCAGCGTGCCTGGCTTGTCGGTGTGTACTGACTTTGTGCCATTGTGTGTGATCTGATCTGTAGTATTCCGCCCACTTTTCCAAGTCAGCTAATGTGCACTTGTCTGTCCGTAGGTGACTCGGGATACCCCAACATGCCGTGGTTGCTGATACCCCTCAGGAACCCTGTGACACCAGCCCAGATGCGCTACAATGAGGCACATGGTCGGACCAGGAGAGTGATTGAGCGGACATTTGGTCTCCTGAAGAGCCGCTTCCGCTGCCTGGACAAGACCGGAGGGTCCCTCCCATATGCCCCTGCGAAAGTGTGCAAGATTATCATCGTCTGCTGCATGCTCCACAACCTGGCAGTGCGGAAGGAGTTGCCTCTCATCCAGGATGACAATGACCAACATCCGCCACCTGTGGAGGATCCTGGCCTGGACCACGATGCCAGTGACGATGATGATGATGATGATGATGGTGATGTCCGCACACAGCTCATCACCAACTTCTTTAGCTGAATGTGAGTATCCTGAGATGTCATGTCAATGATGTGAGTTGGCATGATGTGTGGGTGGTGCTCTGGTGCTGTTGGAGTGTGTCCATGGGCTACTTGACTGGATGTGTGTTGCGATGTGTGCTAACAGGTGGGCTGTACTCCCCAACAGTGTTGACATGCTAACTTGGTTCTGGGTGGGTATCTTGTAACATGTATTGTGCATGAGTTTTGCTGTTTTGTCCTGTACTCCATTGCTTTTGACTGTGTGTAATTTCTGTCCTTCACAGGGTACTTTCAGATTCGTTTGGTCAACTGTGTCCACCGACGACGTGATTGCACTTCCAGGCTGGTAGCTGTTGTGTCCCTACAGGTGATGTGCGCCACACCCATGGACTTCCTTCTGTCTACAGTTGTTGACTGTGTGCCCGCTGCCAGGTGGGATTACCTTGCATCTGTAGTGGTTACGACATGTTGCAACTGTGTAATAAACCTGTGCTTCACTTTGTGATGTGCGTTGTCTGTGGTCACACATTTGAGTGCCATTTGCTTACTGCACCTGTGGGCTACTTGACTACAACTGGGAATGGGTGTGGTGTCTGTGCATTGCACCGTCTTCCCTGGCAACATCAGTGTAGGCAATGAGTCAGATGGCCTAGGTGTGTATGTGTTGTGTAGCCCTGGTGGTGTGTCTCCCTCATATGTGTCACGTTGCCTTTACTCACATGCCTGTGTTGTCCTTGCTGTTGCAGTTCGCATACACAGTGTAATTTTGCAGTTCATCATCCCCATAACAGCACCCACGTTGGAATCACGACAGAGGCAAGTATGGTGTATTAGTGTGTTTATTGTGATACATTTGTGTTAATAGTGCATAGGATGGGTAGTGCTGTACATAAATCTTGCAATCCGAAGTTCCTAGGTGAATTGAAAGTCCTGGTAGACAGGATCCCCAGTATCGGGGCCACAGTTGTCTGACACATTAGTCCAACTTGTACTCCCCATGCAATGTGTGGGAGTAGTGTTGCCGTCAACAGGGTGAACAGTCTGTGCACAAAGGCGAACATCCAGAACAGGTTCAGGCTTCCTGGGAGTTGCGCTTGGCCATCGGCCTCTCACTTTCCCTCCTCGGATGACCCCTCTTCTTGGGGGGGCCCTCAAGTACAGGCTGCTGCGGTGCAGGGGACTCTCCGCCAGAGTCATCCTCCCTCCCTGTGGCAGTTGCAGTTTGTTCGGCACCAGATGTTGTTGGCACACAGGGAGGTGTGGACTGGTTGCTGTTCATCTGGCGGAGGCATTGTAAAATGTCCCTGTGCACCGCCGTCATCTCATGCAGTGCATCCCACTTGGACTCCACGCGGGACATGTGTGAGTCCACGCGGGACATGTGTGACTCCACGTGGGACATGTGGGAGTCCAAGCGGGCATGATGGGCAGCCTGCTGCTGTTTCATGTCTCTGAGGAGCCCCACTACCTGGCTGAGGTCTCCGGTGCTGGACTGGTACGCATCAGCTATGCGTACCAGTTGTGGGTCATCATGCACACCAGCAACGTCTGCAAGCAGCGACCTCAGTCTCCCACCCTCCCACCACCCCTGCTGACATGTGCAGTGTGTGCAGTGGCACGCACAGATAACCCTGGTCCACCTTGGGGGTTGGTGGTGGTGGTGGTGTCCATGGCCCCAGGTTGGTCCAGGGTCCCTGTGCTGGTATTGCTCCTTGTTCTGTCCATGTCGGCAGGGATGGTATTTGTGGTGACAGTCGTTGGAGCGGTGGGTGCAGGGGGTGCAGCTGGTGGTCCTGCTGGTGCTGCAGCTGGTGGTCCTGCTGGTGCTGCATGTTGACTTGCACCGGATGTGCCAGGTTGGTCTTCATCGTCCGAGGAGGACAGAGGCTGTACGACGCCAGTGAGCTCCGCATCCTCTTGAGCCTGGGACTGGGACTCCTCAGCGTCTGCTGCTGTGTCCCCATCATCACCTGTTTTTGGGAGACACAAACAATGTATGTTATGTTTCTGCAGGCATCAATGGTTGACACACATGACAGTTGTGACTGTGCCTCTGGGTGCGCGCCTGTACATTGCATTGTCCTAAGTCGTCACAGTCAGGGGTTGATATTGGTGTGGCACATTGTCCTGCATTATTTGGGCATTTCTATGTATTTTTTGGGGTGTGAACATGGTCTGCATTGGTTGTGTTTGGTTGACAGCCGGCCCTCCTTCCCACCCACCCAGCCAGTCAGTTATCCCACCATGGAACGTGCTTGCGTTGCAGGGAGTGGAAGTTGTCTCTCAGGATGTCAGTCAGTGGTGTCCTGCTGTTTGTTGGTGCACAGTTGGCAGCAGGGCCTTGTGCTCCCCACAGCAGTAGCCAGTGTCAGCCATCTTGTGAGTCCTTCTCCACTCCCTGTGATGTGAGCATGGTTCAGGGTGGTGTTGATGGGACAGTTGTGGGGGTGACCAATATCAGTGGCTACGACTCCCATCATGCTATTGCCTCCACCCCCTTCCCAGCATGCCCATGCTTCCTTCCTTTTGACTCTGCTTCCCTGTGGGGTGGGCTGGCTGTGCTGACAGGATGGCTGGGAGTGTTGTCCTGGCAGTTGTTTGGCTAAAAGTCCCAAGAGTGTCCCTGTGCTTCACACAACATAACCCAGGGTGGTGGTTCTTTGTGGGATCTTGTGTTAGGATGGGGGCATTGCATTCTACCAGGTGGGTTCTGTGGAGTTTGTGTTGGGGTGTGTGTGAGGGGAGGTGCTTGTGACTATGGTCAGTGCTGCAAGTCCTCCTTCCCACCCAGCTAGCCGGATATCCCACCATGGAACGTGCTTGCATTGCAGGGAGTGGAAGTTGTCTCTCAGGATGTCAGTCAGTGGTGTCCTGCTGTTTGTTGGTGCACAGTTGGCAGCAGGGCCTTGTGCTCCCCACAGCAGTAGCCAGTGTCAGCCATCTTGTGAGTCCTTCTCCACTCCCTGTGATGTGAGCATGGTTCAGGGTGGTGTTGATGGGACAGTTGTGGGGGTGAGCTATGTCTGTGACTACGACTCCCATCATGCTATTGCCTCCACCCCACTTCCCAGCATTCCCATACTTACTTGCTTTTGTGGGGAGTTCAGTGTGTGTGGGTGTGAGAGCAATGGCAAGATGGCTGACAGTGGTGTCCTGCTGTTGGTTGGTGTGCAGTACCCAGCATGGCCTTGTGCTCCCCACGACACAGCAACAGTGTCAGACATCTTTGATGGGCCTTTCCACTCTCTGTGGGATGTGCATGCGTGAGTGTGAGCTTGCTGGGCCATGTGGTGGGGGATGTAGAGCTGTGACTACGACTCCCATCATGCTATTGCCTCCACCCCCTTCCCAGCATGCCCATGCTTCCTTCCTTTTGACTCTGCTTCCCTGTGGGGTGGGCTGGCTGTGCTGACAGGATGGCTGGGAGTGTTGTCCTGGCAGTTGTTTGGCTAAAAGTCCCAAGAGTGGCCCTGTGCTTCACACAACATAACCCAGGGTGGTGGTTCTTTGTGGGATCTTGTGTTAGGATGGGGGCATTGCATTCTACCAGGTGGGTTCTGTGGAGTTTGTGTTGGGGTGTGTTTGAGGGGAGGTGCTTGTGACTATGGTCAGTGCTGCAAGTCCTCCTTCCCACCCAGCTAGCCAGATATCCCACCATGGAACGTGCTTGCATTGCAGGGAGTGGAAGTTGTCTCTCAGGATGTCAGTCAGTGGTGTCCTGCTGTTTGTTGGTGCACAGTTGCCAGCAGGGCCTTGTGCTCACCACAGCAGTTGCCAGTGTCAGCCATCTTGTGAGTCCTTCTCCACTCCCTGTGATGTGCGCATGGTTCATGGTGGTGTTGATGGGACAGTTGTGGGGGGGCAATATGTGTGACTGCGACTCCCATGATGCTATTGGCTACACTGACTTGGCCAGCATACACAGAATTCCTTCCTTTGAGTGGTCTTCACTGTGTGTTGGTGTTGTTGTGGTGGCTACATGTCTGGATGTGTTTGTTAGTTCTATTTGTGCCACTGCCTAGCTGTAGTTGTAGTTGTGTTTGTACATGTGTTGGCACAGTTGGATGTGACTTTTTGATGGCATGTGTTGTGTTTATCTGACTGACATACACATTTTGGGATGATTCTGTTCTGGTTGCTGTGTAATTGCTATGAGTGCATGGTTTGACTCTCCCTTGACAGTGATGTGTGTGTTTTGTGGCAGTATATTGTGTACATTTGTTGTGTACTCACCAGGCTCTGGGATGTCCTCTAGTCCATATACGCTCACTGGCGGAAGGATGGCCCGCACCTTCTCCTCCCAGGGCCTGAGGTATATTGGCTTGGCAGGAGGGCCACTGCCGGTGTATTGGCTGTTGATGTAGTCTTTCTTGAGCAGGTCCCGTACCCTCCTGCGCACATCATACCACCTGTTATGGATGTCGCTCTTTGTGCGCCGACATGGTGGTTGTGCGTTCACCCTGTTGATGATCCTCTCCCACATCTTGGTTTTCTGGGAGATGGGGGTCTGTTGGACCAGTGTGCCAAACAGCTGTGGCTCTACCCTGAGGATCTCGTCTACCATGACTTCCAATTCACAATCTAGGAACTTGGGATTCTTCTTGGGGGGCATGGTGATGGGTGGTGATGGTGAGTGATGTGTGTGTTGGTGTGCAGGTGAGGGTGTGTGAGTGTGTGTTTTGCTGGGTGTATGTGAGGTAGGTATTTGTTGGTGTGCTGATGGTGTGTGGCTTGTGTGAGGGATGAGCTGTGGGTGTGTGGTTGCTTTCTCTTGGGTGCTGGCAGTGGAATGGCATTTGCAAAGGCTCATGGTTGTGATTTGTGTCCTTTATATGGGTGGAGCTGTGGGTGTGTCTTTGTTCTCTGTCCCCACCCCCAGTATTTATTGGCTTGGTAATTGCTTGTTTGGCCTTTTTTGGGTGATTTTTCCTTTGTACTGTCTGTGTATGTTGGAAACGTTCTTGTGACCGAGTCGGACCCTGCATTTGTCTCGTACGGTCTTCTCCGTTTCGTTCACGCTGTGTTTGTGCAGTTTTCTATGCTGCGTACGCGTCGGTCGCGGTGTTTTGTGTTGCTTCGGCTCGGTTTTGTATGCGTGTCGGTCGTGCGGCTTGGCCTCCGTCCGACTCGCTCGTGGATTTCGCGCCTTGCATCGTACTTTGCGGTTTGGAGTTCGCGTGTACGTTTCGGTCGGATTTGTTCCGGGTGCGTGTCGGTCGGTTGGATTCGCGTGTTTTTCCGGCCGGATTGCTGTTTTCCGTGCGGCTCGGTCGGTCGACTTGGGTTCGGTACGTGTCGGTCGGATTTTTCACGCCTTGCATCGTACTTGGCGTGTCGGGCGCCACAGGTACGTGTCGGTCGGTATTATTTCCGGTTCCGAGTCGGTCGGTGCTTTTTCCGGCCCGAATCGGAATCGACCCCATAATGTTTGACTTAGAAAAATCTGCTGCATTTTCTAAAAATGAATATTTAGAGGGTTCATCAGACTATGAACAACTGTATTGTTATAATCACTATGGTCATCATTATTTGCATAAATCTGCATATCCAAGAAATGTGTTTATGTTTAACCAATGGGAACATTGTCCTACACCACCTAAAGGTAGTTCAAAAACATTTGCTAATAAGTTTCCATATTTTTCAGGATACAATACATCTGAACCAGAAATGTTTTACTATAAAAATGTAAACAAGACAGGACAGAAAATTATGTTAACAAATACGAAACAGATTTATTCTGCGTTTTTTAATGCCCAACTGTCTAGACAGGGTTTCGACTTTTGGAAAGACACAATAGACACAAAAACTGTGTGGGGTACTAAAGATTGGCAAATGCAGGGGATAGAAGCTTTATTTAGAGCCTGCATCATCCCAGAACAAATAATGTTTTTGAATGAAACTATCCAACAAACATCTTGTCTTGGATTAGCCAAGATAAAAGAGATGAACGCACCTTCTGTACCAACACCTGCCAGTGAAAATAATACAAAGGCAGTGGTGACAGTTGACAATATACTACAACTCAACAGATCTAATCCTGATTGGAAAAAATGGTTGATCTGGCCCACAGACACGAATAACTGTCAGGAAAGATTCCTGAATAAAACTCAGGGGTTTACTATTCATAGGCCAGACCCAAGATATGTCCAAAGACAACATCCGGGGGTAGTAACAACATACAGTGTAGGTAAATTATGCCTCGATTGGCTGCATAAGTCTACACTACAGGATGTGAAACAACACTTAACCTTACTTAAAAGGATGCAGACCTTAGGGAATTCTTGCTTGGACCAAGAAAACCGCGTCAAAAACGTTTCATATATGCCGGCATTTATGCTGCTTATAATGAAGCTTGAAAGGTATCACAGATAGAGGCCGCAGAACGAATACGTGAACTTGATCGTATTAATTTAGAGAAAACACTCTCTGTGGTCGACAATGGGTTAACAATTTTGTCCTCCAGAATATATTCATTGGATGGTATTGTATCCTCTGCTATCGACATTCTAGAACAAGATTTGGCGATGTTATAACAAGGCCAATCTCAATTACGTTCTATAATGTTATTAAGCTGGACGCTGCAATCTTTGCGAGCGGGCTATGTGGCTTGGCGATTCATCAACACAACGGCTCTGTTTGCAGAATACAATCTCACTGATAAACAGATCGAACTGGCACAAAGAGGAGCAAAGTATACAGTGCTGAGCATTGAAAAACTGGAAAAATTACCATTCACTGTGGCAGAAAAACCAGCTACAGAATGGCTTATTCATGGCAAAATAACGTTACCTGTGAGTACTTTTCAGTTTCAGTATTGCCTCAGACAAATGCAAGCAGGCAAATATGAAAGGTTGGGTAAGGAATACATTAAGACATCTTGGGATTTACTGTATACATATAGATGTTGGAGTGGGGATCGTGAAGTGTTTTTGAGCGGTTCAAACTGTAAACTTGCACTGAGTGGTTCACTTATATGTCAAGACATTTCCTTGCACGGGGCTTGTAATGGTTCAGTGGAAAATTTGTCTTGCCATCAGCAGGGTACTCCAGCTGCTGTGATTAATCCAACGTTTGGACAACTTTCTAATGGGAGTTACCTCATGTTGAATGATCAGAGCTGCTGCGGAATGCTGCCAGGCATCCCATATCTAGTAACGGTCAACTCCAGGGTCACTTGCTGTATGCAAGTATTGTTTGCCCCAATAGACACAGTCAGGGAGTCGCCTCTATGGCCTTCGCTGAACGTCTCTTTTATAAGATTTGATACTCTAAGCAGAATGAAAGCCATGCTTTTACAGCAAACAGTGCCTTTGACCTCGGCCAAAGAAACCTATGATCTACAAGTAGCAAGGACTTCGGCTGAGATACAGACTTTAATACGTACAAACTGCCCTATACATTTCGTGAGAAATGATATCACGTATCTTCAACATGTCTGATACAACCGGAATTGTACATGTATTTAAGAGCATCTGCTCAGGTCTGTTAGCACCTTTCCAGGCAATACTGGAATCATCCCGAACTTTGCACATTCGGTGTTTGGTGGCATACCATTAATTCTAGCACTTGTTGCCGGAATTCTATTTCTCTTCCTGCTATTGCGCTATGGCCAGCCTATTCGCAGACATCACTCCGAGCGAAATGGAGAAAGCTCTCCTTGAACGAAAGTGCCGTGAGCAAATAGTAAAGCTTTTTGGCATGACTCGTCTACGGGACCTTAATACAACTTGGTTCCTGTCGTTCAGACCAATCTGGCAAGATTGCATCTTACCTGTTCTACGATGCCTGCTATGCGGTGAAGAATGCGTGTTGGACACCTGTCTAACATTTCCATCAGCAACGCCAACGGATGTCGATACTCTGCTGGACCCGATAACGGCCCATGCTCTGTGTTGTCCCCAGAGGCTTCCTATCCTGCTGTCAGCATTCATTGAGATCTCACAGACGCTTCCGGCTGCTGCTGAGGTACGAGAAAGATCTACAGGCACACAGGTAACAACGGACGTGAACTTTGCTGCGGCAACCTATGCTGGAAGCAATGCTTCCCATCTCTGTGCAATTAATCTACTACACGAGGTGTTCCAACTGACACCAACAACAGTGGATGATGTTTTGTCTATTGAAATAGATGATCTCATGTTTACACCAGACCCGTGAACTAACTCTGATTGGGCATACAGTGTTCCAGAGATGCAGTGACAATTTGGCCTTCATTTTTAAACAACTTGGAACTCTAACAAAATTGAACTTTTTTCCCTTTTTTTTAAACGAAAATGGCACATCAATCTGCTTAAAGTAGAACTAGCCTTATAATACAGACTTCAAGGTACTTCCACGGACACTTAGTCATCTTGTGTGTCTAAAACAGTTCATTAATTTTCATGACATGAAATGACTTTGATTTTTGAGAAATTTATCGATCATTTTTTGTCACATGTAAATATTACTGCTTATTTCATTCCAATTGCATTTATTTTCAAACTTTATGCCTGTAATGAAAAGCAATGCTTCAAATGTACAGTACCTTTTGCATTCTAATTGGTTTTTTAAATGCCTTTTTTAAATGGTTTTATGAAAATTTTTTGAAATCTGCGGTACTCCATTTTAATGTTTAGCATTTTAAATGTTTAGCATTTTAGTATTATCGTACACACGAAAGAGGAGTGGGTGTTGTATTCCTCTTAGGGTATCCATAAACGGGCTTTCCAGTATCATGTCCTTATATAGGCACACTCGCCCTGCCCTTATATAGGCATAAAATCCCAGCCCTTATTTAGGCATTAAACCATGCACTCCAAATACAGGCATGGTCTCTGACATCCGTCCACCCTAACGTCTACAACGAGTTCATGAAGAACAGACCCTTAGGCTGCGGGAGTTTCCCTAGTCCAGGACTATTGATTTCTTCAAAGACTCATATATTATGCATGAACCATTATTCCTTAGGGGGTTCATTCATGACGTCTTTCGCTGTCCAACTCACGTCAATGCTAACATTCTTAGGTGCTCTCAGGTATAAATATACCTTCCCTCGCCCCTGTAAACCAGAGGAGACCTTGACTTCAGAGGAGCCCGTTTCCCGGCCTGACGCACTGAGAAGACGCTGCCTTCCCTGCATGCAGAGAGCCCAGCTTCCAGTGATCTGACTTCCCTTGCGGGGTGTTGGAGTTCGAGTCTGGCAAAGAGATTCCTACCTCTCTCATTCTTCAGGTATGGAGCTGACTAGAACCTAGAGGGACTCTTGGCATACTAGGCATACTAGACTTAACATACTCTTAGTATACCATAGTAAGGAATACTTCACCTACTTCTTCCCTTTTCCTACACCTAGGTCAGGTTAGGTACATTGGGGTAGAATTAGCTTAGCAACGCATCGTATGAGTACTCGCATTTTTAGTCTGTGTTATTTATGTAAATGCATATGTACTAAAAGATAATGCTATCGCAGTATTATTTATTTCTACTGCTCACCCTGTACATTATTTATCTTGCATACTGTCTTGTGATCGTAACAGCACATTTTACTTACACCAGAAACAAGACTGTTCAATAAATCCTTTATTGAAACGCCCGTCTATTTCTTTCTGTGTAACTTGGAGAAAACTAAGCATGCACGACTGAGCTGAGTGAAATAGTTATCTATTGTTTCCACGACTCTGGGACACGTTCTGATTCTAAAGGGAAACACAGTGGTCATGTTTTGCGGCTGCCAGAAACTACTCCCTTCTTGTTGTCAAGGAGTTTCTAGTGGCCTCTGAGCTAGCTGGCACAAGTAATTAAGTTTAATATACTCGATAGGGACATACTGACCTTAGTCCTATGTCAAACCTATAGGATATATTATTCCAATGCGCAGAGCCTATTAGGGAAATAGGAGCTACACTACACCTTCAACAAAAGTTGGCTCAGGGAGTCTCCGATAAAGGCTTCCTGGCCGTCGTTTGGGGCATAGATTGTGGCGATTGTGTAGGTGGTACCCGCAAAGAGAATCTGCAATGCTAGCAGTCTACCTGGGATTTCTAGTAGAGTGCTCTCGACCTTCCCTGCAAAGTGTGTGGCAAACAGGACGGCCACCCCCGCTCTTTTGGAGCCCCCTGAGGAGAAAAACTGGTGGTCAAACCATCGAGAACGGAGACTACGCCAATCACTTTGCACTAGATGCGTTTCCTGCAGCATGCATATGTCGCATTTGGAGTTCTGCAAGTAGGAAAGGAGTGCCAAGCGTTTAGATGGTGAATTAAGGCCTCGCACATTGAGACTAAGGATGTTCAGCGCCACACCATTATTTGAGAGTGGTTGTAAGTGAAAGTGTCCCCCCGGAAAAAGCGCCACAGACTCAGAAGAGCGCATATTAGGGCAACACTAGAGGAGCAGTAGATAAGAGAACCACAGAAGGCAAAAGGAATAACATTCCAAGCGGACAGGGAACAACAGAAACAATCCTCCCACCTGGTGTCAAACCATTGGTATGCAACAGGGTACATATTGTCGGCGTGATCACAAACTAAGTAGGAGTTGTGGTGCGGAGCCCCGCCGTAAGATAATGGCTACGGCCAAGGGCCAGCACCAGATATTGACACATATCACGCAGCTATCGGTGCGCAGCGAGAGTGCCGGGAGAGGGTTGGCATAGGGGTGCCAGAGCGAAAGATAGTCAATTGCCTCCATCTGTTTGGTCGGATTTGCCATCTCTCTGGAGCTGCGGAATTATTTTGTTATGCGCTTCTCGTTTATCTGCTTCGGTTGGCTTGCTCAGGACCTTTGCGTGTCGTCGCCTGGAACGCCTTGAGGTCGGCGCCGCGGAATCTCGTCACGTGGAGGCAGCCCTCGAGGAAGGGCTCAGGTCCGAAATCCCAGGAAGGGCACGTGCATCATCTAGGGACTGCATGCTGCGGGGCTCCTCCCGCCACACAAATTGGAGTCGAAACGGGTGACCCCACTTGTATTTAATATTCTTGTCTTGGAGGAGATCCTTGAGGGGCCTGGGTTCCCTTCTGCGCTGTAATGTCAGTGGAGAGAGGTCTTGGTAAAGCCACAGGCGGTGACCCTCAAATGTGATGGAAGCTTGATCTCGTGCCGCAGACATGATCGTTTCTTTCTGGCGGTAAGAGTAGAGGCAGGTCAGAATGTCTTGGGGCTGTCCTGGTGCAGTGGACGGGTGGCCGGCATGGTGTGCCCGGTCCAGGGCGATCTCCTCATCCTGCAGTGAGGGGGCAACCTGCTTGAAAAGGCGAACGAGGCAGCCGTCCAGAGATCCAGAGATTGCCTGGAGTGGTACGCCTCTGATCCTTATGTTGGAGCGGCGGAATCTGTTTTCCAGGTCCTCGAGGCGGTAGCGGAGATCCAAGTTGGAGTAACGGAGGGCCAACAATTCCTGCCGATGACCCTCCAGCTCCTCTTCACGTGTGTCTTGGCCCTCCTCTCATGCAGCCACTCTCAAGCCCACTGTTTCCACATCTTGACGCAGTTCTTTGATGTCAGTTGCAATTTCCCACTTAAGACTAGCAAAGTCCTCCCGTAGTGTGCCATAGAGGTTCTCCAAAAAGGTTTTAGTGATAGGGGAGTCGTCGCCTTCTGTACCACTGGCACCAGTAGCATCAGTTTGTGGGTCTGAGTGTATATGGCTGCTCGCTCCTTCACCCTTCTTAGGTGCCGATTTAGCAAAAATGTCCCTCACCAAGGGCTCCCTCTTTGCATTCTGATGAGAAGACATAGCGACGTGGAGGGATGGAGCCCCACCCGCTCCCGCCACCCACACTCAGCCGGGAGGCGCCTCGCTCAGGACCAGACGGATCTCCGTGTGAAGCAGTGGATGGGCTCCCCCACCGCCGCACCACCACCACCAGCAAGAGCAGGCCGCGGGCGAGGATGCAGCCCACAGGAAGTCAGTTATGCCAGAATGGTGAACGGTAACCCGCGTCACTCAAGGCATGCCATGAAGACCGGCTGCAAGCGTCCCGCGCTGGGGCCAAGGAGACATCCGCTGGTCCCGATAGGGTCATCTTCAGCGCCTTTGCCAACCAGGAGCGTCAAGGGGGGGGGGGGGCTATAGTATTGAGAGGCGGGCCAGCTCACTCCTTGTGAGCCACAGAAGGTAACACGCATGACCCTCGCCTTCCAAACCCTACTAGTGAGTCGTTGGGCCGAACCACAGGGGTCCGGCCGGTCCAGATCAAGTGTTGCGCCCAGACCCCTTCACGGACTATTGCAGCCAGTCATCCACCGTTGGTTGCTCTCTAGCGCTATCTCAGTCTGCACCGCTGGAGCCGTGGGCCAGTGCGTTCCCCCGCTCGGCAGGTCAGGACAGTGGGTTTCTCCCTTCAATGAGGTGCCCAGGAGGGGGCAGCAGGTTCGGGCCAACCGTACTACAGTCGCCGGGGGCAGCTCACCCCGAAGCGGATTTCAGGGCTCCAGGGGGACCCCCCGCACGTTCAACAAGGTGTCCACGACAGCGCCGCAGTGCTCTCAGGCACGGTGGGGAGGATATGGGCGTGCAGAATCCCAACCTGGCAGTCCACTGCAAGGAGCTTCGGGATCTGCGGGGACCAGGATCCACCAGCTGCACGATGGTGCCCTGGACCGGGCCGCGCTCTATCCAGGGGCAGCCTATCCCACGAGAAGAGCGCACCGGTGCCTTACTCCCCAGACAAGCTGACTCAGACCACCGGGGCTCCCAGTGCTAGGTCCGATCCGGCCCCTCACTCAATGCTTCTCATGCCCGCCCCCACCGCAGTAGGGCAGCGGTCGCAGGGGGTCCCCAGGCGGGGCTCCAGGAAAGTGCTGCAGGCTCAGGCCATCCGCCTCCATTCCACTGGCAGCAGTGCCACCCAGAACGATCGCCGTCAGATGAAAACGGCCGGGCACTTCAAGACTCCCAGCTGCGACGATGTGGGCAGGAGAGGGCCAACCCCTCCCCCGCTGTGCCACAGAGGCAGCCTCCGCAGGTCACAGGCTCCGGGCCGCGTGGCTCGCGCGACATTACTCCGGCTGATGCCCACCGCGGCCCAAGCCTCAGACTGCCCCCAGGTTCACAGGAGGAGCCGCTGTAACGTCCCCGGCCCGGGACACTCCAGCCGCTGGTTGTGGGCGTTGCCGGTGCGACTCTTGGCTTGCAGGGCCTACGAGGTCCGGAGGAGCTCCGGGATGTGCGACTTAGCAGGTCGCCATCTTGGAAACACCCCCGGGGTGTCCCTTTGAAAGGATAGTTTCCCTCACCCACCCGAGGGTGGCATGCTTCATCATAGGATAACCTCCTCGCATTATGAACCTAGTATTAATGTGGGCTACAACCTCCTCTCTAAGAGGGAGGAGGTCAGGGATGTTTTCGGTGTTAGACAGAGGTATACTAAAACCTGTGAGTGAGCAGGGTGTGGTGAGGAGTGAAAAAAAGAAAGGTGCATGTGAGGTAAAACTAACTATCAACTTTATTTGGACATCCCTGGGCCAGGATTAAAATCAGACTACATCAGGAGGGTATTCAGCTTGTCATAGAACTGTGCGGGTCGACATGTTTCAGCCTTATACCCTCCTTAGAAGTGTGGCGGCTTTCTACAGGACCTATGTGAAAAAATGTGTAGTATGGCTCTTGGGGAAAACATACTAAATCATAAATAAATATGATGGTATACAAAACCAGTAGTTCGAGTGGAGCGCCACTCTATCAGAGTTCCACTGGTAGATGTTTACTTGAAAGAGATAAGTTGTTTCAAAAGTATCATATGCATTGTTAAACAGTGCACTCACTCCAAAAGCTCACAATAAAGCTAAGGGAACCATATTTAACCAACTAAATTGTAAATATCCATTCATCACACCACTCAGTATGTGAATCCACAGTATGTATGTGCTCTACCTTACCCATAAAGTCAGGTAATAGGCATCAGCCTTACCTTGGCCCAAACTCAAGGTGGCATCAAAGTCCTATAGTTAGAGGGACATGCAGGGTCTCAGAATTATATAAATAATAATTAAAAATTGAAAATGAAACAGTTGACTCAAATGTATATTCATATCATTGTTCTCACACTTTATTAATGGTGGACAACATCCTGATACACCTCACAGCTGGATATATGTTGCAATGTAGTTGCAAACATTTGTATATAGCACAGTTGGTGATTGTTACAGTAGACAGATGTATTATCTATCATGAAGATGACATTATGGTGTTCAGTAATTAAGGTCATGGCGAGTGTATGATGGTTATTCCCCTAATTGGTGAACCGACAGCCAGTTCATCAGGTTATGCGGCGGCCAGCTCAGTAGAGGCCGATTGTTGCTTAACGACATGTTAAAAGGACAGCCTGTCATTGAAAGGTGGGGAAAGGGGAGGGAAATCGGCCGGTATATCTGACCGGCAGTGCCAAAAGGTGTAGATAGTTGTAATGTGAAATCACCCAGGGCCCGAATCTAAACCAGCCTCGGGGGGACTAAGGGCACACAGACGGGATGGACCTGGGTCGGAAAAGCCATCTGCAGGGCAGCCAGGCGGCATTCCTTACCCAAGTCGGCCTACCAGCGTGAATAGAGGCAGCACTGGAGCTTGGAGTGAAGATGCAGACGGTGTGGATTGCGCCTCAGAAGGATCACTGGGTCGCCGTAAGGGCGATGATTTGTGTCGATCACTACGACCCCTGCCTGGGGGCGTCAAGCTTCTGTCACCCCCATTACCATTGTCTGACCAATTATTGCACCGTCCCTTCAGAAGTACAATGCAGTTGGGATATATAGTTCATTAAGGCGCCGTACATGTAGGGGTGCAGTGGTGGCATCGTGAATTTAAATTTTAAGTGCACCTGAAGACAGATTGAGTCATTAAGTGTATGAACCATGGTAGATGGGGATAGTGGTTTGTGTAATAAGTGGTTCCTGAATCACCGTGCATGTAGAAGTACAGTGAATGCATCATATATTGCAATGTTTAGTATGCCAGTGAAACAGGTGGCACCATTATAAAAACAACCAAGATTGATGGAAGTTGTAATCAATATAACACCACTGATGAACAAGATGATAGTGTTGCGGGAGATGTCATGTTCATTGGAGTTTGGTGTGCAGCAGCTATACTCCTGTAGTATTTGCCTACAGAGGTGTGTTACTTCGGATTTATCTGAGAGAAAATATGTGATGTAATCCATGAGAGTGCTGAAGCATAGCTGTTAACTGGTTGCCAGAACCCTTTTTCACTTTATGATGGGATCAAATAGAGGGCAGAGAGGGAGTTATAGCAGAGCAGCTATATCTAATGTGCCAGGTAGCTTCAGATATATGTGCTTCAGGTGATATGGTTGGCGCCATCAAAGGGAGTTCCGAGGATGGCGTAATGTCAGTCATCTGTTTGTGAAAGAATTGAAACTCGAACTCTTAACATATAGTCTTTTCGATAGTACTCAGGCAATCGGACTATGACCCACCATGGAGAAAAACAATTATTGGACACAGTGAATACAATGACAGTTTGATCAATGAAAAGCACATCAGCTTTGGGATTGAGGAGCTATATTTCAGGTCTTTGATAGAGTTCAGGTCTGTGATCGAGTGAACCAGGGCATTTCATCATTGAGACCTTGGCTATCACTTCACAGCCTAAATACCCATCTCTGTTCTTTCTTAAAAAGGTATTGGGTTATGTTCATAATTGACTGAGGAATGACCGGTTTATCCAACACCGACCAGGTGATATCTTCCACTTTGTGACCCTTCTTTAGAAAATGTGTGGTCAGTTTGGTTGCTTGTTTGCTGCATCGAATGGTACTTTTATGTTCTATTACTTGGGTCTAGACCTTCTGCATCGTCATTCTGATGTATTTTAGTCCAAATGGCCATGTAATCAAATAATACAACCGTTCTGAAATACAACTGGTGTGTTGTCTTTGTTCACAGGGTCTGTTTATGCCTATGTTGATGTGGGTGAAATGAGAGGTTTGAGCACATGCACCACAAGAGCCACAGGGGAAATGTCCTTTGACAAGGCGGAAGACCCCAAAGGGTACTCTGTTTATGCATGTTCAGAGTCCTTGGCCTCGTATGAACCAATTTATCTCTCAGGTTGGCACTCCTTTTGAAAGCGAACATTGGTCGTGCTAATGATATAGACCCTTTGTTAAGGATGGGCCAGTTTTTGTTAATAGATCTCTGAATGAGGTGTTTACGCATACCAACCTCTCTGAGGGTTCTTTTGGTGGCCGTGCTTCTAAAAGAGCTTCACAGTTGTTGTTTCTTGCTCTTTTGGCAGATCTATATATCAGAGGGTGAGGGTATTGGTGATCGATTGATGATTGATTTGCTGCATGAATTTTGTACTCTCTAGAATCAGAGCAGTTGCACCATACCCTTAAAAATAGACTAACTGGCAGGTTATCCCTAAGAGACTTGGGGGCATATGTACAAGAACCGGCGAAAAATATCGCTAACATTAGTTAGCGGCAAAATTGTTATCGCCACGCACCGCTGCAAACTATCGCCACGTTAGCGACATATGTACAAGCCGACGCTACTTGGCGATAGTTTCTCATCTAAGCGGAAAATGTCAATGTTAAAAACAGCGTCACGGCGATAAAAATCTTGCAGCTAACGTGAAAAAAGTGGCAGCAGGCCACTCAGCGGCCAGAAACTGCACGCAAATTAGCGTGACACCACTTTTTTCACGTTAGGACGGAAAAGCGACTACTAAACGCCTGCAAAGTATCACAACCTGAAAAAAAAAAAGAACCATGGATGAAGCTGGGCCCAGTACTGCAGGAGAAAACAACCCCTCAAACAGCCAGGAGGACCAGCCAGAGAGCCAGGAGAAGGGCAAGGAGAAGAGGAAGAGGAAAACCAGGTTCTGCGAGCAGGAAAACCAGGTTCTGATTGCGGAGGCGACAGAAAAACAACAGCAGCTGTTTGTCAGCTCCACTGTGTCATTGGGGACAAAGAATGCAATATGGCAGTCCATCGCAGCCAAGGTGAATGCTGTCGGAGAGGTGAGGAGGACAGTGAACGACTGCAAGAAGTGCTGGCATGATGCTAAGCGCAAGACCAAGGAAAAACTGGCGGCCAATCGCAATGCAGCACTACAGACCGGAGGTGGGAGTCCAGCGCCACAGGAGGAGCTGGATGCCTTGGAGGAACAGGTGAACGCAGTCATCTGCGAGGAGTCAGTGGTTGGAGTCCAGGGACAGGACACTGCTGAACATGACCAGCAACATCAGCAACACGGTGAGTAACAACCAGGGACTGGGGGACGGGGGTGGATGGGCCCAATGTCACTCATGCACAATTAAATATCTACCAGTGCACATCCACAATGACTGCAGATCTTGTCACAGATACTCTTGTCCCTGGGTGTAGAGACACATATCACCCTAGTCAACAAATATATTGCAAGACACATATTGGTGAGGTCATACACTTGGAAATATGCACAGAAAAGTAATTCTAAACATAGCCAAAGATCCATATCAGACCACAATATAAGGGCAACAGGAAAGAGCTAAGTGGTACATAGCCTAGAGATGCAGCAGGCTGGCAAAATGTTCCCCTTGCCTCAACACCACGCACATACAATTGTCTGCACAGGGCTGCATCTCTTTGACGACAAAATGAGGATGCACTGTGAATGCGACAGATGATGTGCACAAGTGAGCATGCCCCCACCGATGTCAGCACACATGCACCATTGTGCAAGGGTGTCTGAGTTGATTTTCAGATTGTCTATGTGCATGTAGGGGGACCTTACTGCACATACACATTCTTGCACACAACTCAGACAGACATGCACAATGGTGCATGTGTGCTGACATCGGTGGGGGCATGCTCACTTGTGCACATCATCTGTCGCATTCACAGTGCATCTTCATTTTGTCGTCAAAGAGATGCAGCCCTGTGCAGACAATTGTATGTGTGTGGTGTTGAGCCAAGGGGGAAATTTTGCCAGCCTGCCGCATCTCCAGGCAATGTGCCCCTTTCCATGTTCAATAGATGCAGCCCTGTGTACATCAAGTGAGAAAGCATGGAGTGAGTCTGCATACCATGAACACATGCACTGTCACAACATAGTAATGATGCAGCCTACTGTCTAAAAGATGCATATCCCACAATGCACACATTCAGCACAATGAGTCAAAATGTCATGTCATACCATAAGCAGGGGGGATATGCCTTCAACAGTGCAGTGCATAGACTACGCATATCAGGAATGTGTCACCATAATGTTTTACTACGTGTCTTGTCTGTGTACCATACTCACAGAAGTAAAAGAGTCCCTGTAAAGAAGTATGATAGGTCAAGTATGACACCAAGCAAGAATAGCAATTTAGCAACCAAAATTCTCTAATAGATAAATGGCACCATCACCCCTTAGCTCAAAAAGCACTCCTATACTCACAAGTGTACACATGTGCCATACCTAAAACTGTACCATACATTATTCCTGGTGTGACTTGCCCATCCCACATTGATGTGCATGTAAAAAAGTTTTTGGGGACAGTCAACAGTGTCAGTGAACAAATATACAGTCAGGACTGTTATCATCTGCACACAAACACTGGCAGCAAAAATTCAGAAATAGTACAGCATGTATCATCCATGTCAGCATCAGCGTGCAATATTCACAAACACACATCACCCTGCCAATCGCACATGATGTGATGTGGGGGCGGGGTGATCGGGCCTGAGCAGCACAAATGAGTATTTCTGAATACACAGCCCTGAAATCCAGGCCCACTTACACACTACATGTGGTGTCAACGTTGAGGGTAATGGGTGTTGTAACTGTCTGTTTAGCTGGCAACAACAATAGAAAGTCACGCTGCACCAGTCTCACAACGGTTAAGCCAACAGGAGGGCAGCAAGCAATGCATTCATGGAAAAACATGCATGACGCCATGCACACATGAGAAATCACAAGACGCAAAGCTATGTGTATGTACATGTGCACTGCATTGAGCAGCACACATGGAAAAAGGCAAAATTAATGCAAAATGATGCATTTCTCCTTGGTTTGCCTAAGAACAGTTTATACCTGGTCTTCATTTTTGCACGGCCTCCTATGTACGCCACCCTTGTACATAGGGGCAGCATAAAAATGAATTGGTGTTGCGGTGGAACGGCCTCCGCAACACCCACTGCCCACCCCTTTCACGTTAAGCATAACGTGAAAGGGGGCTGTATGTACAAGGCAAAGATAAGACGCGTTAAGTGGCTTAACGCTGCCTTGTACATAAGGCGCAGCCCCAATTGCCACCACAACGTCAACATAGGTGACGTTGTTGTGGCAATAGGGCCTTGTACATATGCACCGATGAATGTACATTGCTATGCTATCTGCTTGTACACCAAAACAATGCATGATCATACTATAAACACATACAAATGCATCACCTCCTGTACAGCAGCCTGTCCCCCTCTTCAATGATGAAGAGGAAGACCTAGCAACCATCGACCAGGACACACTCCAACATCTGCTCGACTCAATTAGCACCCCATCTCCGGAAGCAGGGCCATCCAGCAGTGTTGTGGAAACTACAGCCCCTGCACAAACAACCCAGCAGCAAGCACCGACCACCACAGCTGTCTCCCAGGACCTTGAGGACCCACTTCTGGCATTTCAACGTTGTGCGGAGAGGTCCAGCAGGAGATGGCTGGTCAGGTGCGGGTGGGGTTTAACAGCCTGGCTGCCAAATTAGATGGGTTACATGGGTGTCTCAGTCCCATTCGGGACCACCTACATACCATCACAGACACCCACAGTCTGCTCCATGCTCTCCAGCATTCCATGGCTGACATTGCTGGAGTACTGACTGAGAGACAAGAACAACTGTCCAGTCTGAGTGGCTCCAGCGATGTCAGCAAGGAGTTGTATCACATGCGAATGAGCATGGAGAACATGGAGCGGATGCAAGCCTCGCTAATGGCAGCCACGGTTGAACACCACAGACACATTGCTGGAATCTTTCATGCCCTGCAGCTGCTCATCACAGCAGTGCTGCATCAAGGTTTGGCACAGATGAATGCTGCTGCTGCTTCAACATCCACATCTCCGCCCCCTGATGTGTCAGTGCTTCACAGTGCCGCTGACAATCTACCACCAACCACGCACACCGGAGGCACATGACACATCAGAGGACGAAGATGTTGATGATTCTGCAATATTGCTAAGAAGAAAGCGGTAGAATTCATCAATGCCAAACGGTCAGTTTTGCCTTGGATCTGTGCTTAGCATCATGCCACGGAACATCATCTTCCAATGTCCTCTGCTACACACTGTCGCACTCACCTTGGACCTCAATATGGACTGCCATAATTTGTGTTGTACCCAAAGACACTGCAATCAGCCTGCTGACTGAACTCTGCCTCTTCCTCTGGACATGTTCCACACAAAGGACTCTGTCAGGCCCTCCACTGGGCATCTATGAAATGTGGGGGTTGTTTGACTTACTGTGGCAGTCTTCACCAAAGCCAATGCACATGCTAATTAAAACCTAAAATTTACACAGATGTGTGTTTATCCTGACCATTCAGGTATAGAAGTCTCCAATAATGTTTGAGCAGTGTATCCATCCAAATGTACACCGAGTGACACATGATAAATGTTCATGCTAAACTGCGTCACAGATAGGTAGTGAGATGACTGGGCATGTGAGATCTAGCTGTGCCCTCATTGATCGAATATGACCTACTAGCAATATCCCAACATTGCCCTCCGTACATGATGGCAATAGGCATGTGTGGAAATAGGTCCAAGTCTGTTGCATGCCACAAGTAGTGTCTCCATTTAGCATTGATAACAAGTCTCGCTTGGCAGATCTACTCACACTCTACGGGGTGGACAAAGCTTGTTGTGATGGGGTCATTGCATGTCACATTCCAAGATAGAGCACACCACATGCACATAGATGAAGATTCATTATGGCACATATCACCCACCTGCTATTGGAATCACAATGTCTGTTTCAGTGAAGCTGTGTTGACAATAGGGACTTAGCCTTAAGTGAAAGTCCACTGTCAGACACTTACTGTGGCTTAACAATGCCTTGGAAACAAGGAACCCTCTCATGCTGTGATCACTGTGAAAGGAGAGGGCACTGTGTCCATGGATGTGTAGTGCATGGCACTTAGCACATAGTCAGATGCTGTATCACCATTTCAAGTGTGGGATCACTATGAGGCAATGACAAAAGTAACAGCGTGGAAAAGTGGGTATGACACTGGCACTACAGGGAGCAATGCTTCATTTTCCCTCCTGTTTGCTGCAGAACTGTGTTCGGCCTTGTGCCATGCACATTTGACCAGCTAATTTACAACATTGTACATGGGCAGGAGGGTGAGCCACCATCCACAGGAGCAGCCAATGTCCATAATGATGACACACTTGCACTACGCAGCAAGTGTGCCTATGTCTGTGCATGTTAGATGGACTCAGCGCCAGGCTCTTAGGATAAGAAGGGTGTGGACGTAATCTGTGGAACACAGTGCAGACATCCATCATCATGATGGACAAGAGTTGCAATGTCAATGTCTGTTCAAGGCCATGTTCCAACATTGTGTTGCAAATGTGCATCAATGTGCATTCCAACTCTGTGAGTCACACATGAGATGTTCAACTTTACAAAAGAGTGTCCCTAGCCTAGGCCATGACTCAACTTGCCACACTGTAATGCATGCAAGTTCACTGTGCTCAAATCAAAAGGATCCAGACACTATCCGTCCAGCTAAGTAACATGTCATGACCACATATACATATTCAAATGATTGCCCTGAGATTGAAGAAGTGGGAAACAAGGTAAAAAGCAACACACCACCAAACCACTTCAGACATAAGTGCTAACTGAATTCCAAAACAGTATGAATTTATTAACATTTAACCAAATAAACAACCCTAAACTGACACTAAGCACTACTACAGCTAACCTAATCTTAACTAACTATGACAAAGTGAATAATAACCTTAACTATCTAACTCTACTAATACTAAACACGCAACAACATATCTGAGACATCAACCCCCCTCCCACCCTTAAATCACATCAGAAGACAGGACAAATACATCTTAGCTAAACATAAACTGACTACACAGATATCATACACAAATATATATTTCTTTGTTTTTTTAATATTTTTTTGAAGAACAAAGACATCAACCCCACCCAAAGGAAAAGGAAACTTATCCACAAATACTACAAGATAATAAATATAAAACTATGCTAAAATCCAACACTACCTATGACTACACTACAACTACACTACCTAACAATTAAAAAACTAACCTATCACTAACTGCTAAGTATAAATTACATTGGGGGAACGTAGAAAAGGGGGATGGGTCTCCATTGGCCAGTTCAAAATGGGAGACCCAGGGCAGCCTTTATGTCATGCATGTGGGTGGTCTGCTCAGATATCTCACGTTCTAAACGTGCCAACCTGACATTCATGTCCATTATAGCACGGTTGTCCCGCATGGTAAACAGGACCACCTGATCAGCTCCTGCTGCTACCATTGTAGGGTCTGTGAGGGGGCACCTGAGGTTGCAGCTTGTCTCTGTGTTCTTCCAGGGGGATGTGCAGATCCCTGCCCATGTTGGGACCCACGCCTGTCGCCAGAAGTGCCCGGTCTGGCCTGTGTCACACTCTGGCTGCGTCCTTGGCCTTCATTGGGCACCGATTTCCACCTACCAGCTGCTCGGTCAGCTTGATACCTCCTTGACATGTTGCGGTATCCCTTCGCCACCTTGCGGATGTGGAGATACCGGTCCTTCCTGACCTTGAATGCATGGGCCTCCTCTGGCAACATGTTGTCTGTCAAAGAAGAGCAATGAGCAAATGTGAGTCATGAAGACTATGTCAATTCTCTCCATTTAACACAGAAACACTGGGTCAGTGTACACTCTAACAAAAGATTGTGAAGTTTGAAAATAACATGTACAATGCAATGTAGAATCAATGATCAGTTACAACATGCTGGCAACACTGACATGACAGTGCATGGCATGTGACTGGTAGTGTCACAACCCCATGACCCTGTCAGGGGCATATGTACACGCCACTATTGCCACCATAACGTCACTTTCAGTGACATTATTGTGGAGAAAGGGGCTGCACATTATGTACAAGGCAGCATTAAGACACGTAACGTGGCTTACCGCTGCCTTGTACATCAGGCACCCTTTCCCACTATGGTTAGTGTGAAAGGTGCATCCAGTGGGTGTTGTGTGGGTCGTTCCAGCGCAACACCCATTGTATTTGTGCTGCCCCCTATGTACAAGGGTGGTCTACATATCAGGCAGCACCAGAAATAAGACCTTGATAATCCTGGTCCAAAATAGTCAAAAGGAGGATAACCAATGCATTTCTCATCGTCGTTAATTCTTCAATGTGTGCAGCCTTGTGCAGCACACATGCAATATGCAAAATGCCATGTTTTGTATATGTACATGAAGGTGTGCCTTCCTGTACATCAACAACGGGGGATATGTACTAGGAAGTGGCGGAGCATGTCGTTAGCCTCCTTGGCTCAACAACACTATACGCCACTTTTGAAACGCAAGGCTGCACCGTATTCTCAAGAATATGGTGCAGCCTTGCCTTTCATCCTGCGATGATGCTAGGTTTAACTACTTTGCGCCAACGCAGGTACCCTTGCACCAGAGTGCAAGGGTGTATGTGTGCATGTGACGATTGTTCATGGGAAGGAAGGTGTCCCTCCATGCACATGAACAATCCTGGAGAAGCCCTACTGTCACTTTCACTGGTGCTGCATCTAGCATCACACATGGCAAAACAACATTCGGTGTATAAACACTGACTTGTACATGAGGCGCAGCCCCTCTCGCTACCACTACCTCACAATAGGTGATGTAGTGGTGGTGATCGGCACCAACGTGGTTTAATCCACATCTTTGACCCTGCTGAAATTTCAAAACACAGGACTGTAGACCGCTAAATGTTACAAGACATTCCTGAAAGTAACGCCCCCCCCTGTAGTCAGAATAGTCATTGAGATTTAATGGGGAATGTGTTGAAAAGAATTGCGTTGTAAAGCCCAGCGTTGTAAAAGGTATTGTGTGTTAAAACATGTGGATTAAAAGCATGCATGGAAAATGCATGTGGGGTAACGTCACAGATTCTGCGAGAGTGGCTTGTACATTTGACCTTGAGTCAAATGAGGGAATGAGTCCAAGGAGACACCTTTACAACACCATTGCAGTGACAAAACATGCCAATTGCATACATAGACCCATCTTTGCTAGTTGGTGGGTGAACATGCCATTGGAAGCCTTGGCTTTAAGCTACGCAATGGAAAACTTTTAAAGCTGTTATGCAGCATACATACGACAGTACTGTGCAGACCTGTATCTGACAACGCACAGCCAGGAAAACACTACCTACTTGTGCATAATCTGGTACACTTGTACAGTCATCTCAGCCAAGGATGTACACGCATTCCATGTCTGGTCATACTCATCACCAACACCACTCACATGTCCCCTCTCCTGTCTGAATGCTCTGGAATCAGCATGCATGTGTGTATAGACAGAACACATTGATATTTCTTGCATGGGTATCACTGACTGGGGATGTGCAAACATAAATCAGGAAGACATATGCATTGCTCCATCTTCACTTACTAATTTGTACACCCTTCACACTTCCACCAAAGCCCATCACACTGGAGTCAAGGTACATGTGATACACACACATACTGCCTGGTACTAAGGACGTGATTTGATCCTGACATTCATCACATCTCACATTGACAGCATTTAATGGGTGTACTCACCAGTGGCACGTGGGTCCCTGAAGGCGTCGATGTCCCCCTGTATGATGAGTGGTCTTCCGGCTGTGAGATATAAAACAAAAGGTGTGTTGGTAACCAAAAAAATAATTCACACATGTGTCCTAGTCATCCAATTGATCACCTTCAATGTAAATGCTCTGTAACTGTACTTTTGCAGTTCATGTGGCATACATGATTGTGTTGAGTTTGCCTGTTATTCCAACAAGAAATGATAATGCTGAGTGAGGGCAAACAAGACAATCATGCTTGCACATTCACACATTTTGCACAGACGACTTGTGTGACACATTCCCAAGGCCCTGTTTGGCCAAACATAATCATGTCCTCCATGCTCTTTTGACAATAACATCGATGGAGATTGAACAAGGTGTAGTGTAGCTCCTATTTCCCTAATAGGCTCTGCGCATTGGAATAATATACCCTATAGGTTTGACATAGGACTAAGGTCAATATGTCCCTGTCGAGTATATTAAACTTAATTACTTGTGCACGCTAGCTCAGAGGCCACTAGAAACTCCTTGAAAAACAAGAAGGGAGTAGTTTCTGGCAGCCGCAAAACATGACAACTTTGTTTCCCTTTTAGAATCAGAACGTGTCCCAGAGTCGTGGAAACAATAGATAACCCTTTCACTCAGCTCAATCGTGCATGCTTAGTTTTCCTCAAAGTTACACAGAAAGAATAGACGGGCGTTTCAATAAAAGATTTATTGAACAGTCTTGTTTCTCGTGTAAGTAATATTTGCTGTTACGATCACAAGAAAGTATGCAAGATAAATAATGTACAGCGTAAGCAGTAGAAATAAATAATACTGCGCTAGCATGATTTTTAGTAGATATTCATTTACATAAATAACATAGACTAAAAAATGCGAGTACTCATACGATGCGTTTCTAAGCTAGTTCTACCCCAATGTACCTAACCTAACCTAGGTGTAGAGAGAGGTATGAAGTAGGTGAAGTATTCCTTACTATGGTATACTAAGAGTATGTTAAGCCTAGTATGCCTAGTATGCCAAGAGTCCCTCTAGGTTTCTAGTCAGCTCCAAACCTTAAGAATGAGAGAGGTGGGAATCTCTTGCCAGGCTCGAACTCCAACACCCCGCGAGGGAAGTCAGATCACTGGAAGCTGGACTCTCTGCGTGCAGGGATGACAGCGTCTTCTCAGTGCGTCAGGCCGGGAAAAGGGCTCCTCTGAAGTCGAGGTCTCCTCTGATTTACAAGGGCTAGGGAATGTATATTTATACCTGAGAGGTACCTCAGAATGTTAGCATTGACGTGAATCGGACAGCGGAAGACGTCATGAATGAACCCTTAAGGTATAACGGTTCATGCATAATAGATGAGTCCTTGAAGAAATCAATAGTCCTGTGCTAGGGAAACTCCCGAAGCCTAAGGGTCTGTTCTTTAAGAACTCGTTGTGACGTTAGGGTGGATGGATGTCGGAGACCATGCCTGTATTTGGAGTGCACGGTTTAATGCCTAAATAAGGACTGGGATTTTATGCCTATATAAGGACATGATACAGGAAAACCCATGTACGGACACCCTAAGAGGAATACAACAAAGGGTGTGTCAAAACTATTGATGGTGTATGTCACTCTTGAGAAGTCAAATGCTAAATATTTTATCTTTCATATCTCATACAATGGTACTCTAGACAGAGGTACAAGGGCAGCGTACATAGTAGTCTGCGCCAACATGGGATGTTAGTGAATAGCTGTTCCTATCTCAGCAAAACTCAGAGAAAAGCAATAATCCTCATTTCTTATGGTCTTTACATGTGTGCTGCTGTGTGCAGCACACATGGAATGATCATAATGCATTGGATTGTTGATGTCATGTAAAGTCACACTTCATGTACATGAACAATCTTTTCCCGGCACGCAGACACACTTGCACTATGGTGCAAGGGTGCCTGGGCTGGCATTACACTGCAACTTTTTTGCACCAGCGCTGGTGGAAACGCAAGCCTGCACCATATGCTTGTAAACATGGTGCAGCGTTGCGTCTCTGCCTTGGGAAAGTTAGGCCTGAAGGCATGATGTAGAGCGCCTGACTCCGCAAAATACCTGTACATATACCCCATTGTGTTACAGACAGCACTTTTTATTAGTAACAAAAGTGTTCATTCAACTATTTTGAGGTTATACTTACCACCTTGTTGGCCGTTAAGGACTCCAAGGTGGTCCAACATGTCACCCTCACGGCCAACGCAATCCTGCCATCGATGTTTCCACTTTCGGACAGTCCTGTCCACACCGAGACCCACAGCATCTGGCTCCTCACATTCTCCCACCTCACCTTCCTCACACGTACCGCATAGCCCTGCAGGATCCGACCCCCACTTTCGATCAACAATGGCAGGTAGTGCTTCACCAGCCAGAGGAAGCCCCCCAATGCCCCCTCCGACATCCTGCCCTCCCTACCCACACCCACCATCTCCCAGCACACACCTAAACCCACTACTAAAAAATTAAAACCCCAATATATACCCCAACAACGATTAATAATTTAAAATACCCCTTGGACAAACACCCAACAAAATATAATACTAGACACAAAAAACAAGTAAGGACAACTACACAAGGCTTCACAGGGACACTAGCGACAGTTCACAGGACACAACCACACTCTCAAAACCAAATTCAGCAGCACACAACACCAAAAACCTCTAAAATTCTCCACAATCACAAGAAGTGTGCTCAAAAGTGAAAGTGAAAGTGCACAGTACTCCTCCAGATAACAGAATGCATGCTGACATCACTTCCTGTGTGTTTGCGGCCCGTTTTTTGAGTTTGCGATTATTTTCTGCACGCAAAATGGATTTTGCAGTAATATTTCGTGTTTTCACATGTATTTAGCTATATTTTCCTATCGCAGTTATGAAAAAATTATCGCGTTAGCGTTAATGCGGCAAAAATCTGGACGCTAACTGCAAGTTTTAGATGAACAGTATTTGCTGTAATTTCATCTCTGACCCCAACACACACCCTAAATTTAATCTCTGACCCCAAAACACACCCTAAATTTCATCTCTGACCCCAAAACGCACCCTAAATTTCAGCTCTGACCCAAAACACACCCTAAATTTCATCTCTGACCCCAAAACACATACCCACCCACAAACATACAATTCAACAATAATAACCGCACCTTGTTAAACTTTCACTTGTCAGATGTATGTACTCATGCAGAACATGAACATGTACACAAGGTTTTTGTGTTGTGATGTTTTATTTGAAGAACTATGCTCATGTGCATTTTGCACAGTCTAAACAAAGAAAGGGTTGTCATATTTTTACGTGGTCATGTGAAAAAATTGTGGATGATTCTGTCCCTTCGTGCTGTTCCTGCAGCCATGGCTGGGGGGTGTGCAGCATCAGCCTCTTCTTCTTCGTCATCCTCAGGATTGTCCGGTTGATCCAGAACTTCTATCCATGGTGCATTGGTGCGGACACATATGTTGTGCAGCACACAACATGTCGCGATGATCTTGCAGACTATTTCAGGGCTGTACAGCAGTCTGCCGCCTGAGATGTCGAGGCACCTGAACCGTGACTTGAGTACACCAAATGTTCTCTCCACAATAGACCTGATGCGTCCAAGTGCGACATTGTAATGTCTCTGTGCCTGGGTGTTTGTGGCTCTGAGGGGTGTCATCAGCCATGGAGATAGTGCATATCCTTGATCACCTGTAACATGAAATGGAGAGATGTGTCCATTAGTATTTGTGCATGCTGTGTTTGCAGTGTTCCTATTTTTATGTGTGTGATTTGTGCTACTTAGGTAAATTAGCTTTGCCATGTGTAGCTTCAGACAATTGTCCAGCATCAATGCAAATTACATTGCCTCCCAGCTGCTCGTCCATACCCCCTACCCTATGTAATGGTGGCAGCTGCATATTAGCACCACTGGTGCAACGAAGGCACACAAAAAGCAAGCACGTCTGCGTCCGTCCGTGACCCAGACACAACCAGCGCCAGGGACCCTGGATCTCATTATGTCTACCTCTACGACTCATTCGCCATTGTCGCACTCAACCCCAGAAGAAAGTACAACGGACAACAGGCCACAATAAACACCACCCACGGCCAGTTATCCTGCCTCCACTGCCGCATGACCTTCACCACCGCCACGGCCGCCAACGCACTAAGATGCATCCTCATCAACATGCACTCCCTGCACAGACACACCGTGGACATCTAGTACCTCTGGGACACACTATCACCCAACATCGCCTTCTTTTTGAACAGCTGGACCACCAACTCCTCTGCCCCTGACATCGCCCTCACAATCCCAGACGGAGACAAGATCCAGAGGGAGGACTGCCCCCAACACCCGGCAGGAGTCCTCACCATTGTGCATGAAAAAGTCCCTCTGCCTCTCCACCTCCAGCAACACATTTGCCGCCACAGAAGGCATGCACTTCCAGGTCCAGCCCAGCCCGACTCCACACTCTGCGGCACACTTGCCTACAGACCCCCCGGACACATGGACTGCTTTGCCAACACCATCAACGACCTCTTTGCACCCCAAGCCATCACCTCCATGGACTACCTACTCATCGGAGACCTGGACTTCCACCTCAACAACCCCAAAGATACCAACTCCACTACCCTCTGGATGAAGAGCTCGCCAACATGTGAATGACACAACTCTTACCCACACCGACCCACATGGCAGGAGACACCCTCGACCCCTTCTTTGCAGGAGGAAACAGCGTACACTTCAGCCACACCACACAGCACCCATGGACCGACCATCACTGCATACACTTCCTTGGCAACAAAACCAAGCCGGACACACCCGCACATCGCGCAACGCAAAGGAACTGGAGCTGAGTCACTGATGAGCAGATGTAATCAACCCTCAACTTCAACTCCCCCAACACTGCAGCAGACGCCAAACACGCTTCCAGGGAATCCCACACATGGATCTCCAAATGTGCAGACAAACTTACCCGCCACACAACTCCAACAGACAGCGCAGCAGCAAATCCGCATATTTCACCACCAAACTCAAATATTCCAGACACACCTGCAGAACCCTGGAGAAAAACAGGAGAAACTGCAAGACACACGTTAACTTCTAGACATACAAGAACACCATGTCCAAATACCACCAACGCATCAGTAGCACTAATAGGAGCTTCATCCATGACATAATAGTTGCATACTCCACCAACTCCAAAGACCTCTTCCACGTCATCCATGAATTCACCAAGACCACCAGATAAACCACAGACAACGCCATCCTGGACATGTCTCTGTCTGGATTTCTTAGCAAGCACAGCACCGAGACCGCCCTACTCGCTGCCACAGACAACATCCACACCCTCCTCGGCCAAGGCCACAACGCAGCCCTGATTGTACTTGACCTGTCAGCAGCATTCCACACCGTCTCCCACCGCACACTAGCGGGCAGACTACATGACGCAGGCAGACAAGGAACCACCCTTGACTGTATCCGATCATTCATCACCGGCAGAAGCCAAGGGACCAGACTGCCACCCTTCCTCTCTGAACCCACAAATATTCACATGCGGAGTGCCCCAGGGATCATTGCTCAGCCCAACACTCTTCAACATCCACATGGCCCCCCTCGCCACCTTCGTCCAACAGCACAAACTCAGCATAGTATCCTACGCCAAGGACACCCAGCTCATCCTCTCCCTCACCAAGGAGCCCACCACCACCAGACTCAACTTCCAGGAAGGAATGCAGGTAGTTGCAGACTGGATGAGCAACATCTGCATGAGACTCCACGCAGAGAGAACATGAGTTGTCATCCTTGGAAACACCCCAGCGGCATGTAACAGTGCCTGGTGGCACACCACCCTCGGCAGTCCCACAACACACACGGACCACGCCAGAGACCTGGGCATCGTACTCAAATCCTCGCTCTCCATGTACCAACAGGTCACCGCCGTCACATCCAGCTACTTCAACACCCTCCGCATCCTCTGTAAGAGCTTCAAATAGATCCCCCTCCAAATCCAAGAATACAGTCACCAACGCACTCATTTACATCAGACTAGGATGCAGACGCGCCCTCTGCGCCAGCATGGGACAGTCTCTGCTCCGCAAGCTCATGACTATGCAGGACACCACCACCATACTTTGGCTTGTGTTCACACTTTCCTCATAGGTCCTGACCCACCATCACACCTACTTGGTTCCAACCTCTCCCAGCATTTTCAGCTGTGTGACGGAGGGGCAGGACTTTGGATGGAAGTTTGTCTACAAGGCTACCCCCAAGGACCGGAGTTCCTTGGGTTCTTGTGTATGGTGGGTGGACATATTTAAAGGCATGTTGTTTGACATTTGCTACATGTGCATTCTCACATTTGTGTGCTACATGATTGTGGACTTGTTGTGTGTGGTGTGTTCAGTTTGTACTTTCCGACAAGCGGTCCATTTCCATATGTGCCATTCTCAAACCGCTGGTTGATGATGGACTGCCGGAAGATGTAGGAGTCATGCACACTCCCTGGAAACTTGGCTACAACCTTGGTGAACAAGCCACGGTGGTCCACGATTGCCTGCACGTTCATGAAGTGTGTGTGCTTCCTGTTCCGGTAAATGTGTGCAGTGTCCGCAGGAGGCACAAGTAGGACATGGGTGCAGTCAATTGCCCCCCCAACACATGGGGAAAGACAGCAATGGCATAGAAGAATTGTTTGGTGTCAAGCTGTTCTTGAGCAGTGCTGGGGAAGCATAGGTGCTGTGGCGTCAGGCTGATGATGGCATCCTTTCCATCTCAGAAACGCCCCGGACCTCCTCTCCTTTAGAAAGGGGTTGAAGACATGGCTCTTCTCCCAGTAGCACACATCTTTTTTTCCCTAGCAACCAGTGCTTAGCGCCAGGACACCCCAGGGTAACCGTGCGCTCTACAAGTGCGATTAACATAACATAACATAATATCCAAGACATTTGGGAGGAACCTTGAAAAGGATGACTGGGAGACTCCCCCAACTCTGGCAGTGGTTGGTTGGAAGGTACCTGAGGCCAACATGTGCAGCACTGCTAGGAGCTTCGTCTGCGGAGGGATGTTGTTGCAACGCTGTGTTGGTGCCTGCAGCCTGGGGGCTATCTGGGTCAATATGCTGAGGATGGAGGACCTTTTCAGCCTGTAGTGGGCTATCACATCCTCTGGTTTTAGGTCTATCAGGGTAATGCGTTGACGATAGACCCGCTATCTTCTTTGGCGCTGCCTTTTGTGGTGGTCCTGGGGGCTGTGGCGGTGGTTGTTGTGGTTGTTGTCTTCGGGGTGCTCCAAGCTGTATGAGCAGTACCTCCATGGCATCAGTGGGTTGTCAAATGTGGTTCTGGGCTACTCCCCATTATATCCTGTTTTGTTATCTCCATTTTTAAGACCACCTTTTTTCTGGTCTTAGAATCCAGCCGCTAACGGACCTTAGCGGCTGTTTTTTTAACGTTCCGCCGGCCCCGGCGCTCATTGTACATATCGCGAAGTGGGGTTAGCGGCGGTTTTTACACGGGAACGCCTACCTTGCATCTCATTTTCGTTAGCTATCGCTAACAGAAGTGGCAAACAGAAAAACGGACGATATCACCAGAATGCTGTCGCTAACCGCGGTTAGCGGCAACTTGTACATACGGCGATAAAAATAAAGCTGCCGTTGCGTCAGAAAACTGACGCTACGGCGGCGTTAACTCCTTGTACATTTGCCCCTTGGAATGTTAACTTGAATAAGCAAGCAGAGCATTTCTGGCCATGGGTGTTCTGTACTGGTCTGTTCGTAGGATCCCATCAGAAGGGTATATCAACAGAGCTAAGAATGGAAGGCGTTTCTGACTGTATTCACAGGTAAATTTCAGGAAAATATTACAAGCATTGTGCCAGTGATGGAATGAGACTATAGCTTCTGCAGTGCCTTGCCATATGACAAAAACATCATCAATAGAGCGCTTCCAAAGTAGGATGTTAGAATGGAGGGGGTTAGTGGAGGTAAGGACCACTTCTGTCTTGACTGGGGTCAAAGGTACTGCCCATCGAAGCCCCTTGTAGATTGTCTACAAGTTTAAAGAAATTTTCATTCATGGCTAGTGTCACACATTCCATGATGAATGACAGGAGTCAGAGTGTCCAGCTCCCTGGACCTTAATAAGGCTTCTATGGTAGACAAAGTTAGGTCCTGCAGGATGCAGGTGTAGAGGGACTCTACATCAAAAGACACCAGGAAGTCAGTCTCGATGTTGAACTCCATATCTGCCAGAACACACAGCACATCTTTGGTGTCCTGTAGATAAGTTGGCATCCCTCGTACTAGTGGTCTCAGAAAGAAATCCATAAATTGAGAGAGGGGCTCTAATAAAGACCCAATTCCTGAGATGATTAGATGTCCGGGCGCTGGCCTTTGATTCTTATGAATGTTAGGTAAAACATAAAAATAAGGAGTAATGGGATCTGTGTTGATGAGAAAGTCTGCCTTTTTGACGTCAGCCAGCCATTGACTTTAGCATCTCCTACCATGGTGGTGATGAGTGCTAGAAGCCTCTTGGTGGGTCTTTCACCACTGCCTTCTCAAAAGTCAGCACTTCAGGGGGTATCTAGTGCGGTGCAGGATTGAACATAGATTTTCTGCAGTATTCAATATTCTTCATCCAACCTAATTGGTAGTCATACTTCTTCATATCATATCATATTTATATGATATGAAGAAGTATGACTACCAATTAGGTGGAATGAAGAATATTGAATACCACCATTGAAAAATAAACAACTTCAATTGAACTTTGATGAATTCTTTTGATTTTCATTAATGAAGATAGGTTACCCCTCGTTTGAGGACATTGGGAGTGCTAAAGGGGACGAACCCCAATTGGGGAACGCTGCTTCTTACTATTATCCCCGTGACACTATCATCTTGTTCTTCAGTGGCATTATATTAACTATAACTTCCATCAAACTTGGTTGTTTTTTATAATGACGCCACCCATCGTTCACTGGCATACTAAACATTGCAATGTATGACGCCATCGCTGTACTTCTAAATATAAATACACGGCAATTCAGAAACCACAAATTACACAAACCACTATCTCCATCTACCGTGATTGATCCTCTTAATGACGCGACCCGTCTTCAGGCACACTTAAAATTTTAATTTGCAATGCCACCACTGCACACCTACATGTACAGCGCCTTAATGAAATACATATCCCAACAGCATTGTAGTTCTGAAGGGACGGTGCATTAATTGGTCATACAAAGGTAATGGGCATGATCGAAGTTTGACTCCCCCGGGCAGGCGTCATAGCGACCTAGTGATCCTTCCAAGGCGCAAACCGTGCCATCTGCATCTTCACTCTAAGCTACGGTACTGTGTCTATTCACGCTTGCAAGCCGGCTTGGGTAAGGAATGCTGACTGGCTGCCCCTCAGCAGCTTTTCCGACCCGGGTGCATCCCGTCTGTGTGCCCTTAGTCTCCCCGAGGTCGGTTTAGATTCGGACCCCGGACGATTTCACGTTACAACTACCTACACCTTTTGGCCCTACCGGTCAGATATACAGGATGATTTCCCTTCCCTTCCCTTCCCCCCCCCCCTTTCAACAATAGGCTGTCCTGTTAACATGTCGGCAAGCGACAATCGGCCTCTACTGAGCTGGTCGCGGCATATCCTTTCGTTCTGGCAGTTGATTCACCAATTAGGGGAATAACCATCACACACTCACCATGACCTTAATTACTGAAGACCATATTGTCATCTTCATAATAGATAATACATCTGTCTACTGTAACAATCACCACCTGTGTGTGCTATATACAAATGTTTATAACTATATCGCAACACATATCCAGCTGGGCCATCCACATGTCGATGCTCTCCAATTGGAGGCGTATCAGGATGCTGTCCACCATTAATACAGTTTGAGGACAATTATATTAATATGCATTTGAGTTAACTGTTTCATTTTCAATTTTTAATTATTATTTGTCATTATTATTTATATAATTTTGAGACCCCCACCTGTCCTTGTAATTATAGGACTTTGATGCCACCTTGAGTTTGCGCCAAGGTAAAGCAGATGCCCATTACCTGACTTTATGGGTAAGGTAGAGCACATACATGCTATGGATTCACATACTGAGTGGTGTGATGAATGGATATTTACAATTTAGTTGATTAAATATGGTTCCCTTAGCTTTATGGTGAGCCTTTGAAGTTAGTGCACTGTTTAACTATGTGAATGCTATTTTTGAAACTTATCTCTTTCAGGTAAACATCTACCAGTGGATCTCTGATAGAGTGGCGCTCCACTCCAACCACTGGTTTTGTATACCATCACATTTATTTATGATTTAATATGTTTCTCCATGAGTCATACAACACATTTTTTCACATATGTCCTTAAGAAAGCCGCTACACCTCTAAGGATGGTATAAGGCTGAAACATGTCGACCCGCACTGTTCAATGACAGGTTGAATACCCTCCTGTCATAATCTGATTTTAATCCTGGCCTAGGGACGTCCCGATAAAGTTGATAGCTTACCCTGGAGTAAGTTTTACCTATTAGGCACCTCTCTTCTTTTCCCTTCTCAACAACCCCCTGCTCACTCACAGGTTTTAGTATTCCTCTTTCTAACACAGAAAACATCCCTGAGCTCCTCCCTCGCAGAGAAGGTGTTGTAGCGCGCATTATGACTCGGTTCATAATATGAGGAGGTTACCCTATGATGAAGCATGCCACCCTTGAGTGGGTGAGGGAAACCGTCCTTTAAAAGGGACAGCCCCAATTCACTCCTCCACATCTCATAGACCCAGGGGCCTTTTTGTGGTATTGGTTTCTGAATGGGGTAGTCGACCCTTGCTGGTCTTTAAATCTCCTCAGGCCCTCTTTTGTGTTATAGTGACAGTATTTACCGCACCATGTAGATTTTTCATGTATTAAACACCAAAATCCTTAAGTATTTCCCCCAAAACATTTAATAGGCACTATTTATCACACCCGATAAATAGTGTACTTTGGATATTGTTATTTAAAGGGTCAATAAATAGCACTCATAATCAGGCCTTAAGTCTTTTGGTGGTTCTTTTCTGCCTCTCTCCGAAACTTAGGCCCTAATTATGAGTTAGGCGTAACAGTAATTACCACATTGCTAGGGAAAACAGTCCATAAATTTGCCGACTCTCCTGATCGTGAGTTAAAAAAACACAGGTGATATTTAGCCCATGTGCTAAATACTGCATGTCTATGGTGCACATGTGCTATTTAACACGTGCTTTTTACCTCATGTGATACTTACCTCACACGAAAAATAAAGCATGTAGTAAATAACACACCATTACAAGTATAATAGATCATTGAAAACTAGTGGAAAATAACACCTTAAAATACCTCCAGTCAAAAGCAGGTGTTAAAAATCCAGGAAAGTGTAGGAAATTAAAGAAAAGCTATAAAATAAAATCACACACACCTGCACAGAGGGCCAGACCCACATAAACATCCATGGACAGGTGAAGCTCTCACAGGCTGATTGCTGAAGCTCACACTTTCATTCTGCAGAACTCCACCATGGATGCAGCAGTGCTAGGCTGTTATATCATGCTAAGCCAAATCCATGCTCTGCTACGATAAACCATGCTGCATGAGGATGGAAACCATGCCATCAATTAGTGACCTCAAATGTGCTGGCAACACAGGATGAGAGCCAGAATTGACAGAGTAAGGCTGGCACCCTTAAGCAAGAGTCAGCTTGAGATCCAGAGGATATGCTGGGTTGCAATTAGCACCATACCAATGATATTTTCATTATTACGGATACTCTTGAGCCCAGCATGGAGCTCCACTGCCATCCCTCCTTCTTGAAAATGCTGGCAGTGCTAAAATGCTTTGCAGCAGGCACCACACAGCAGATTTGGTGCTCGATATTTTTCAGTCAATGTTTAGTAAAATACTCTGTGAAGTGTTGGATTCTTGGAGAGAGTGAGTGAGCAGCATATACAGTTGCCCTTGGACACTCGCTAATGTCAGCAAAGCAAGCATCTATGGTACAACAGGATTTCCTGATATCCTTGTGTCGATTGACTACACTCATGTACACCTGGTAGACAAAAGTGAGTGTGCTGAAACCGTAAAATCGAGCACACTATTTATGGGAAAACGCTGTGTGGTGTGGATCTGTGTATACTGATCTTCTGTGTTAGGTACTCTGGATCAAATCACGCCATGATGCTGCGGAAAAAGAGCATTAGTCATACTGTGGTAACACATCACCATCAACCCTTTAGGGCGGTCGACCTTGGAGCTGGGGAACCGGGTTCGAGTCTCAGCAGGAACGCTCAACATTCTGTGATTCTAGGCAAATCACTTAATCTCCCTGTGCCTAACAAAAATGAATGTGTCCATCTGTAACGTAACTGGTGCTCATGTAAAGCGCTCTGATACCTCCGGGTCTAGTTTGCGCTATATAAAACTCCACAAAAACAACCAAGGAAAAAAAAAACCTTCATCATCAACACTACAATGCCTAATGCTTGTTGTAGTCCAATCTCAAGAGATGTCACTTGTACCATTAGAGAGTTGTTAGCCCCTATGTCATCACATACATGGATAAATGTGAATATGTGTAAGAAATTACATTGATCACTCTTCACAATGATAATTATTCTCAGCCAAGTCAACTTTTTAACAACCACATGTACTTCCATTACAACTCTCATGTCTCCTACCTTGAATTCTTCTGTTCTCTAGAATTTCTTTCATGTTTTCTACTCCAGACACATTGACGATGACCATAAATTTTTATTCCCACGGCTAGAGGTAGAGCTGAAGTGGAGTACTATCACCAACGTCAAGGTCAAGGTCAAAAGGTACTTTATTCGGCCACTGAAAGCCATAAAAGCAGACATTTAAAAAAAGACATTTCATCAAAGATACAATCAATTAATAAAAACCAAGATGACACAAATAAATATAGTAAAAACAACTGTACAAATCAATAAAACGACCAACGTTATTGTTTCCAGGGTCAAGTTTTTAAACAGCAAGGGACACAGTATATATGGTGCTACAGTGCTAAGCATAAAACCAGTTACTGTGATCGATATAACATAAAGTGCATGTGATGACACATAGTGATCCCTGGGCGCAACCAGCAAAAACAGGCTAGCTACTGCGAAGACAACTTCTTCCTGTGTCTAATGGCCCCTGTTAGGAAGCTCGCAACCCCAAAACAGACCATGGGAGAAGATAACATTTGAAGATATAATAATGCAGGCCTGACTTGGGCGAATTGATAGTTTCTGAGCAGCGGAAGTATACATTTTCTACTCAGGGGGTCATAATAGTCACAGAAAAAGATAAAATGTAGTGTATCCTGGTCTGAGAAGTTGTCACATGGACAAGGTTTTAATGTGCCAGGTTTTGCATATCCTTTAGGGAACGCCAATAGCCAGGGGACCAAGTTAAAACAGAATCTAGTTAGCACAAAGCGATGATGCGCATTGCTAACGAGGAGTAGATACGGTTGTGCCTGTTGGCTCAGACTCAATGCGGCAAACCTTCTGATGGAAGGCTTGGCTAACTCCTTCTCTTCCCTGAACCCCTGCCATTTGTTCAGGAACTGCTGTTTTACTATCTATAATGGCTACCTGTCCCAAGGGCCCGGGGTTCAGGTACAGGTCAGGACAGCCAAGCCATTTTGTCTGTTCCATTATATATTTTAGCCAAGGGATGTGTAAGGCCCCCTCGAGCGGCGCGGTGCAATCCATGATTATGAGTTGATTTAGAGTAGGGGTAGGACAGGCCCAGATTCTCAGCCAGTGCAACAATGGGGCTACCGCTATCAAGCCTGAGATATACCCCAACCCCAGCTCCTCGTGTAAAATGAGTCCGGGATGCCAGACGGGACTGCCAGGAGCTTGCGCATAAATATATTCTCAGCCCCCTGGATATCCTTCACGTCCTTGTAGCCCCAGACATCACACCCATATGTGGCCATAGGGATACATTTTTCTTTATAGATCTTCAACAGGGCAGGGATAGGTTTTGACCCCAGTCTTTTTACAAAATCCAGTGTGGCCCCAACCGCTCTGGCTAAGACATTCTTTTTGTGTATTCTTTGTGCACACCAAGACCCTTGTTCATCAAATAGCACCCCTAAATATGGAAAAGTGGGCACTCTAGTTAACTCAGCCCCCTTGCAAAAAAACTTGGCCTTGGCAGCCTTTCGGGGCCCTTTTGACATGGTGTGTAATTTAGTAAAATTAGTGGTCGAATCGAGTGAATCCATAAAAACTATAAAACCATTTAAAAGTTGTTGGAGACCCACAGTGGTTCTAGCAAGTAGGACAGCATCGTCTGCATGCAGGAGTGCAGGGATCATCTTAGTCCCAGCTCTAGGGATGTCTTTGCAGCTGGATAATAAAAAGTCCCCTAACTTGTTGATATACAGCGTAAACAGCAAGGAGGCCAAAATGCACCCCTGCCGAACCCCTCTCTTAAGTGCCCAGGAATCCGTCAGGCCGCCATCTTTGTTATATCTAACCGCGGCCGTAGTGTTTTCATGGGAATATGTAAAAAAGCCACCAATTCTATGTCCAATCCCATGGCATGTACGATCGACCATAATTTGAACCTATTTACACGGTCAAATGCTGATGTTAGATCCATAAAAGCCAAATGTAAAATTCCCTTCTTAGCAATAGTGTACTTCCCAATCACTAGGTGCAGGTTAAGGCATTGATCCAGCGCCCCTTTACCCTGCCTAAAACCATAACTTAGGTCTGAGATGACACTGTTAAATGATCCAATATCACTTTCCCCATGATTTTAGTAGCCAATCTAAAAGCGAGATCGGTCTATAACAGGACTTGCACCCTTTTTAAAAATGGGGATAATAACAGCCATTGCCCACGAAGGGGGAAAGCCACAAGAGCAGGCCGCGTTAAAAACATGAGCCAATATCTTTGCCCAAACGACAGGGTCGGCCTTATACAGGTCTGCGGGTACCCCGTCTGGACCCGGTGCTTTCCCTCCAGATGTCGAGTTAATGGCTTTGTGGACCTCGTCTGCACTAAAGTGAAGGGGAGTGCTGGCTAAGCCAATAACCATTTGTCCCTCAGGCTCTTCTAAATTGGCTCTGCTATAGATATTTTCAAAGTGCTGTACCCAGTGCTCAGCAGATATTGTACAGTCTGTGTTAGAGTTGGGCATATCAGAGAAAAAAGGGTTATTAACCACGGTCCAGAACTTGGAGCTGTCAACCAAGACACTTGCTTGACCGAGGGCCTCCCAGGCCTGTTCTCTAATCAACTTCTATCGCTCAAAAACTGCAGACTTATAAGCCTTCCTGCAGCTCCTGACTACTGCTTCATCCCTCGAGTTTTGTTTGAGAGCCTGCAATAGCTTTCTATGGGCCGCAGAACGGGTGCCATCGAACCACCTCTTGGTCTTAGGGCCTCTTACCCTACTCTTAATGGTTAGGTTAGATGCTATCTACTTCGTTATTTTGTCAAAAGCCTCTAAGATAGCTCTATCATGCGTACTAGGGTCCATACTTGCTTGAATCTCTGTGACACAGATAACGTACAGGTTATCCAGGAAACTCTCCTGGGTAATCCTTTCCCACTTCAACCTACGTGCCTGGTCTTTAGTGCTGATATTTGTGTTTGAGATACAACTCGCCACTGCCCCTTTTAGAGTTGATGAGTAAGACAGCTCAAGTATAAGTGGATTATGGTCGCTATGGGAATTCCAAGAGATGCTAAGTTTCTCCACAGCCAAAACTAAGGGTGCGGAGAGCATGATGTAATCAATAGTGCTGGAGCTACCTCTTCCTACATAAGTAGGGACCGATGCGGTCGCCTCTGTTTGCTGTAAGCAGTGTAAATTTTAGGCTGAGAGGAACCCTTCTATGAGAATACCTGAAGGTGAATGCTCAAAATGATTAATCAATGGTAAGGAGTCCCCCTGATCCATCGTGGGAATGCAATTAAGACAGCTTTGATGAGTATTAAAATCCCCAAGAATTATCATGCCATGGTAAGCGTGTTTGCCCTCCCCGTAGTGTTCCAGAAATTCCTCCAAAGCTAGGAGATGTTCTGTCTCATAACTTCTAGAGAAAGAATTATAAAAATTAACAACTAGCAGGGTAGAATGATTCTTGAGTAACAATTCCACTGCTAGCACATGGGGCGATTGGCATTCTATCAGTTTAATTCTACAGGAGAGTTTGAGGGAAAACATTAAAAGGAGACCCCCCCTTGCTCTTCCCACATTTGAAGGAGTTGCATGTTTACAAAATGAAATAAAACTATCCAGAAAAAAACTGTTGTTGGGCTCCCAAGTTTCTTGTAGGGCAATGATGTGATGCTTTAAAAGAAAATTTTCCCAAGATCTGTTTTCCCTTTTTGACCTGAGACCAGCTATGTTCCATGAAAGTACCTTCAAACAAGACACACCAGAGGTATCAGATATAGAAGGAGGGTTAGGTGGGTGGACGAGCGTTGGTTCAAGCAAAGATATTGCTAAGGCAGGGTTGTTAGTGACCTTGGGTGGCAGCTTATTACCCTGCATCTTTGCTTCCACTGGCTTTAGTCAATCATTTTCATCAAGTCCTTGTAGACTTGCCAAGAGTTGAAAACGATTGGTCATAGGTAGAGCTGAGTCCACATTTCTGATCAGGACGGGCTTAGCAGATTTAAGGGGCAACTGCCATTGAAAATTAACAGAAGGCTGTTTAAAGGGATAGAAAGACTGTAAAGAAGCAATCCTAATTGTTGTTTTAATGCTACTCCTATAATGGCATCCCACGAGTGCTTTAGTCTGCACAGGCTGCTTAATGTTGACAATAACACAGTCCCCCTCTACGTTTTTCCTAGTCCTGGGGCCAATCCATCCCAATCTTCTGGCCATAATAATATCAGGAGATATGTTTGGGCCGTTTACCACATTGTTGTTACACCAATGAGTAACCTTGTGGATAAGTTCCAGAGACGTTTCCTTCGACCCTTGTGATAGTCGGGGGACCCCCACTAAAACTGCGGCTAGGGGAGCCGATTCTGGGGGTAAGTCGAGAATGCACTGACTTTCTGCCTTGGACATAATAGGTTGAGGCAAAGTGCATAAAGCTGATAGGCCCTCCTTGGATGTTCGCGACCCATTTGTTTGAACCGCTGGGCTGCAAGAGTCGGGTCTCCAAGGGTACTATTACTTTTGGGTCTACAGGACAGTTCCTCACCCGGTAGATCTGGGTTGCATGTCACCTGAGGTACTTGGTTCATGTTGCCAGGCACGATACATGATGCCCCCCTCCCACCAGCCACTGACTCTTGCCCTATGAAACAATTATTGCATGTGGAAAAAAAAGAATTAAGTCTCGACTCAATCCCCTCCAACTTTTGTGTTATGGGTGCTATGATATCTTTAGTCATTGACTCCAGTCTTCTGAAAAGAGTGTCCAACAACAGTTCAAGGTTGGGCCTGACTGGTAGCGGAGACTTTGCCCGCTGTGACTTCCTCAGAACTCTATTACAGCCAATTCTCTTCCTCTTGGTAGGGGGACAATCCAAATTTAAGTTGTCTCCTGCTGTCAATATGGCTGTAGACATACATGTGGATGTAGCCGGCTCAGCAAGGGGGACTCCTTTAATGCGAGCACAGGTGCAGGTAGGCTAGGAATCCCCACTGTGTCCCCTAACGCCTCTACATTCTTGGCCACAGCAGAACCCTGAACAAGTTTCTCTGTCTCCATAGAAAGCCTTCTCTCGGTCAGCGCTATCTCCTTCGTTATGGACATTTGCAGCTCTAGTCAAAAAGAAGTCAATGGTCGCTACCGTATGCCAGCCATTTTCCTTTTGACAATGGCTGAGAGAACTAGAGTCACAAGTCTTATATAGGCCCCAGCACGGACCTCTTGGGGGGGTCAGGAGAAATGAGTAGCACACTCCCTAATCTGAAGGGAGCTTAATGGCAAAATACCAGAGAGGTCAAATATAAAAGCCACAATAAAAGAAATATTCTTAGTACCTTAATTTTGACCCTGATAAGAAGTTGAAGAAACCGGATCCTGGTAGTCTGAGAACCAAAGGATTCCAAGGGAAAGCCAAGAGTCCTGGCCCAGCCCATTCTCTGTCGGCCGCTGACGGGCACAGATGGACCCGACCTTGGCTCGGGCTTACCCTGGGCGCGTCCATGCTCGTCCCGCGCTGCGGGAGCCCCGAGCTGCCTTTAAGCGCCTCCTGGCGCGGAAAACACGTTGGCAGCGCGTCTGCTGCAAGGCCTGGTGGTGGATGGAGTCCCCAAGTTTTGCGATGACGGGCTATCACCAGTTGCCATGCTTTAATGATTATGCTTGGCAACTCGCTTAAGTACCTAGCATTGCAAGGGGTGGAACCTGTTTTTAATGTTCTCAACATCATGTGGATATTAATAGTAGTAATGTGTTTTGTCCACAATCTCCTTTCCCATGTGTGTTTTTGTTTGCTTTTGGTGGCATCATCAGTATGAGATGGTACATTAGATGCTCATTGTGTCTTACCACCCCCTTAGCCAGGACTTCCAGCTCAAGTTCTGTAAACTTCTACTTCCTGTCCCTGCTTGGGTTCATGATGGAAGAGTTTAGCAGGTTTCTGCTTGTGATGACTGAGTGATATCAGACGACGACAGTGGATTCAATTTGTCTTGTTTTGTGCTTTGTCCCCTCAAAATGAATGCCTGCATAATCCCACACAGGAAGGAGTTATTGGTGTACTTTGGGGTGTCCTGAGGTCCTTCTGTTGTTCTGGCTGATTATGTTCTCTAGGCATTAATTTCATCACTCCAGGACCTTCCAATGCCTGAAAATGGGCACTTCCTGAAGTTTTGTGCATGTGCCATTTATCAGGTGTGGTATTTACCACATGCGGAACACACATTCACTATTTAACACATGGAGTAAATGCTGATTCCTCGGTACACAGTAAAAACTCATAATCAGTGTTATTTAGCACGTGTGTTATTTACTAAATCTTTTCTAATTGTTTTTATTCTATGTGCAAGATTGGTGGTTTTTACCACCAAACTCATAATTAAGGCCTTAGAGTGAGTCTGTCTAACGTTTGCATGCACCATCTTCCTTCCTATGATGTTTGGGGTTTTCTCTGTTCCTGGTTGTCCCAGCAGTGGTGTGCCTTCAGCACCTACCTCTTGGACCTCTTGCCATCTATTTGCATATAGCAGGGAGTGTGAGTGGGTATATGGAGCCTAGGATTCATGCGTTGTTGTTCAGGGGTGGTAGTACTTCAAGTGACAGTAGCCCAGAGACTCCAAGTAACTGTAACTGCTGTTCATTTGTATAACTTATGGACTAAGGCCCATATTTTTGAGGCCAGTTGCATCGCACTCGCACCACGCAATGTGGTGCAGGTGCGCTGCAGCTCAAAAATTAGATTTAAGAAGCCACGCAAGGCCCTCAGTGGCTTCATAAATCTGGAATAACTCAACGTAGTGCAAATCGCTGCGTTGTGTTTCCCTGCCCTGGGAAGGCGTTCCATTGGCATTGTACGTGTGTTCCCACGCAACTCCCATGGATTTTGACGCATTTCCAGATTTACCAGAACTGGTAAACCTGGTAATGCGCCAAAATGCTATGCCTTCCCAAGGCATAACGAGGAGAAATATCTTTATTTCTCCTCGTTTCTTCCTCTTTCTATGTGTTCTGCATTCTGCAGCACACATAAAAAGAGCAATATGCCTCAGGGGATTGTTTTTGTGCAGAAAGGTGCCCTTCCTGCACAAAAACAATGTGGCATGCAACGGAGGCACCCTTGCACCATGGTGCAATGGTGTCTGCATTGGTGCTAGGCAGCCCATTGTGCACCAGCGCTGGAGGAAAGACAGGAATGCGCTGTAATGGGATAAATATGGTGCATTCCTGCCCTTTCCCTGCAACCCAGTGCAGCAAGGTGACTTGCTGTGCTGCGTTGTGCCACATTGCCATAAATATGGTCCTTAATTTAGCGGTATGATTTTTCATTTCTTTTGGCTGAACACACGCAGTAGATTTAATAAGGGTTGTGCAGGCGCTCGCACTGTGATGCACTCGCAGGCCTTTTTAATGGTAATTAAATTGACGCAATGCCTTGCATCACTCTGCATTACTTTACGCCATGAGAGCTCCTGCTCAAAAAGTTAGTAAATATCTACTGCAGTCTTTTCATTATGATCAGGAAGGCTTTTCCTACAGGGCACTCAGTTTTGGCATCTTTGGTTTAGCCGAAGTTTTTTTTCCCCCAGACGTGAATGCTGTTATATAACTTTTGAACTGAAAGACATTGCATTAGTTTTTTTATAACTTAACCCATTATAGTCTTCAACAGTTTGGTGCCTTTTTAGGTCTCGCGCCTAGTGTTGCACTGCGCAGCAGTGCTCGCGCAGCGCGAGACATTTAGTGGGTGAAAAACGGGGATTCAGCACTGACCTAGGAATCGCACACGCTCGTGCGTGTGCGATTCCTTTTGTGCTACCCAATTGGCCTTTTCGTGCGTCTTTGTATAAAAGACTGCACGCAATTGGCCAAAGGCGGGCGCATTGATCCGCCCATGGCCTATTGGTGTCTATTACGCGCTTGGTGCGCGTAATAGACACCAGTAGGCCATGGGAGGAGCAATGCCTTTTGGTGTCTATTACGCGCTTGTTGTTTTATGCAGAGGTACTCCTCTTCAAGCTGGGTTATATCCATGGTGCTCGGTTTCCTGGTGCTGTCAGCAGCAGACTCTGCCGTCGGAGAGTGAGTCACCGACGACAGAACGTGTCCCATGCGCTTGCAGGCTTTCACCATCTGCTCCCACAAGGCACTCAGAGGCAGACAGCAGCAAGACACCATCTCCGCCCCCGGTTGTTTACGTAGTGCAAATAAAGTTTAGAACATTCAGGAACAATCTGAGCAAAGTAAGGGGCATATTATCAAGGAATTGCGATATTTATCGCTAACCGCGCTTAGCGCGAATTTTTTTAACGCCGCCTATCGCTGGAAATTATCGCTGAGATAACACCCTATTAGTAAGGTTTATCTCCATAGCGATAATTTTTCCAGCGATAGCGGCAAAATGCGAAAATATCGCTGGAAAACCAGCGATATTCTCGCATTAATGCAAGGATGGATTCAGCCGGACAATCCACCCCCTATGCTACAAACAGGTAAGTCACCCTCAGTAGCAGGTGTAAAAATCTAGCGAAAAACGCGCTTAGCGCGAATTATTTTATCGCATCGCCTGCCTTGCTAATAGGGGTTAGTTGTGTTAGCGACTGTTTTCAGTCGCTTTTAGTGGGGAACGCCTACCTTGCATGTCATTAGCGATAATTATCGCTGACATGCAAGGCGATGGTAAAACCGGCCGCTAACGCCTAAAAGCTGTCGCTAACGCCTGTTAGCGACAGCTTGCTAATAGGGCGATAAAAATATCGCCGCTTTAGCGGCAAAAAGTGCCGCTAAAGCGGCGATAAGGCCCTTGATAATATGCCCCTAAGTTTTCCCGCCGGGCACACACTGCTTGCTCTGAACGTCTCTCGGTGTTCCGTGCGGGGTTGTTCGCTTGCGAGCGTCAGGCTTCCTTCAAAACCGTATCAGACTGGCCCGGGCTTCCTAGTTTAGAAACAATGATAAGTACCATTCGGGGACTGTTGTTGACATTGGGCTGAACACACAACTCTTCGTCAGGTAAATGCAGCGAAATATAAACCGGCCTTGAATGCGGAAAGGAAAACACACAATGGATGCGTTTCAGTTTTCACGTTTCATTGCAAAGCTGACATTAACCCCAAAAGCTGCAGTGACCTAAAGCAAGCACTGAGAAAGTCGATAGGTCTGGCCTTTTTCAGTGAAAGTGTTTTGCTGATTTCTGTTGCGTGTGGTTTTGTAAATTGTTGTATGAATGAATAGGTGAATCAGTTGGGTTTATGGATAATTGAGAACGTAGATGGATGAGCGCTTTGATGAGAGGATGCAGTGATGGTTGATAGAGGGAATGAGTTGTTGAGAATTTGCGTGGATGGATGAGTGTGTGCATAGGTAAACCGGTGGATGAGTGGGAGCATCGATGTATGAACAGGTGAATGAATGTATATGGGGTGCTCCTGAGATTTCCTGATCCTGCTATATCCCAGAAAGTACTTGCTTGCCTTAGCTTCCTACTCCAAGTAGGTATGCCAGAGAAAACAACCAGGCCCACCATGGCTGCTGCCAAAGGTGTCTGGGGGCTAAAAGGATTACATTTGGCACACGTTAGTTGGCACACAGGCAAAGTGCTAAGCTGGTGAATAGAAGGCCTTGAGAAAGCAACAGAAAATGTTTTGAAGTGTGCGCCCATTGCCCACCAAGTTCAACCTTCACACCCGACCTTCCTGCTGGCAAGTGTCCGGTGATTTGCTCGTTTTTCATGTCTCATTTAGAAATATCCCCCCGGCTTGATGAAGGTGACCGCATAAATATTTGCATTTCCAGGAACGTCTCTCGATCGTTTCGTCATCAAAGATGATTTGTGGCTGTCCCCAGATAGCTAATCGTATAATCACTCATTTTGAAGTGTAGTTGTCAGCCTGTCCGGCGAAGCATTTGTGCCTAATATCGCCTTTATGTATTGAATCCTCTGTACTGAACGAAGTACTCAGTTTGTGTGATTTGCCTGGATCGCTCTATTCTATGCAGTGTCAGAAGTTATTTGAAAATATTTCGAGACGTTTCAGTCAATTGTTTTTTAGTAACTTTTTTTCCCTCAGTATGGATAGAGGAACATTGTCTTTTTTATTTGTTGCAGCCACAGGAAGTGGATTTCAGGCCCATGGGAAGAGCCCTGGTGTCACCACACCCAGTTGCACTTGTTGATTGTCTTGAAACTCATAAAATAGCATGTGCTTTTTCAGGACTGAAACATGTGCTATCACATACTTTCCAAGTATTCTAACCAGGGCTTAAGTGGAATGAAAAAAACTTGGGGGGGAGGGGGGGTGTCTCTCCAAGCGACGTAGTCTATTAATTAAGGGCGTCTTAAAAGAAATAAGCTACAGATTTGTGCTCAGCATAGCGTGCCGCTCATCTGGCTGGTGTATTGCTGCTTCTGTCATTGCACTGGATGGCCCCTTTAACATACAGTAATTGGCACTAAAGCTTGAATGGTGGTTTGCGTATTATTGAATGTGGTAGTTTATATTAGTGGTATGTGGGATTAATTGTGGGTAATGTTTTGATCTTTCATTGGTAGATGGTTTTAGCATTGTACAAAATGAGACTCCTAGTTGGAATTACTTTTGTGGAAGGAAAAACAGAGAGGTCCATGGTGGTCTGTTTTTACAATGTTGCTTGCCGCAAATTAATAAGTCATCTATGGCTATGTGAGCAAATAAATGCACCAGTTTCACAGTAAATCATATGTTTAAATCGGAAACAAAAGCAGCAAGCATTGGCAAAGGCGATAGGTCTTACCATCGCAAGAGCTATTGGCTTTGTCAATGTGCTTTAGCTATGTTATACAGCAGCACGGCTGCTATTCAGCATGGCTAAAAGTTCGAGAAACAGGCATTTGCAATGTAATAGGTTTCGCATTTGCATTGTAAATGACAAGCGTAAACACGCACTTGTTACTTATAGTCCTTGCTTCGGAGAAGCAAGACTGGCAGCAAAAGTGGCACAGTTACTGCCAGCCTTGCTTTTGGTAAGCAAGGGCTATAAGTATAAACTGCATGTTTACGCACTGCTTGCAGGTTTTTAAAACGCATAAATAAAAGGCATTGTCGTTTACAATGCTAATAGCTCAAACTCCCGCAAATGCGAGACCTATTGCATTGCAAATGCTTGTTTCCACTTATAGCAGTTATATTTTGAGCTCTTTTGGACCAGTGATTTCATGACCATTGGTGAACCTAACAGAGACGCTTTGACCAACAGGACCATTGAAGCACAGATGTATGCTCTATTAATGGGAACATTTTTAACTGCAAAAACCAATCATTTGACGACACATTCAAGCATTTCATCGCTTCTTTTTAGGTCTAGTTTGACAGTTGCCAGCCTTTTTGTAATCAACAGGAAAAGAGCTTTAAGAAGAGGTGCTGAGTAAGGAGCTTTGGCTCCACCCCCAAGTTGATCCTTCTCCCTACAGGATTTGATTGGGTAGACGTTGTGTACTTCCACTGAAAAAGTGTGCTTTTATGTCACAGATTATGCTCAATAGAGTAGGCCTGGGTTGTTTATAGTGACATTCCAATGATCAAGGCTGTAGGCCCCATTGATTTATTGAGAAATGTATGTCAATTGCCATAGGTCTGATAAAGCGCAACTTCTCTTTAATTTGTAGGGGTGCATTATAATCATGGTTAGTCGGCAGCCACACATAATCCGTTGTATTATGTTATTGGAAAATGAATTGTAATAATGTGTAAGCGAGGTGTTAGAGTTTTTTTCATGTAACTTAAGAATTAACGTAGTAAATGTACGAATTTAGGTAACCATATATGTGTGAAGTATATTCATGACTAATGAACATATCTTTTATAAAGGCTCCTATAATGTGTGTATATTAATGGTTTATATATGGATGTATTTTAAACGTGTACACTGTTCCTATGTTAGCCGAAAACTTGGTAGCCCTAACTTTCGTATTTCCCTGTTCGCTCTCGGGTTGAAGGATGCTAATTAGAATTTATGTGCTTGTGAAATTCTCTCCTTTCACGTTTCCGATGCAGGAATTTGTCCTCGTTAGTTTGAATAACGTCTTTGTTTTAGGAGTTGGACAGACCTAGGGAGGAGAGGATGCCTTTGAACAAGCGGAGCTGATAATGTAGGAGGATGTCATTCGTGTCTAGAAAGGCCTGGAAACCAAGGTTATCGAACAAGAGACTGGAAGTCCATTACCTCATGGAAGGTTACCTAACAAGAAGTGTCTTATTGGATGAAGTGGTCTTGTGAGGTATTTGAGGTGTGGTATTTGACTTTTGTATTGGGGTTAGGGACAGAGTCCAAACACACTTCTGCTTTACCTGAAGAGAGGAGAGCATCTTAGAACGAGCTTTGTAGCTTTACGCTACTCAACCCAATTGACGTGAGTGCGCTTCTTAGGAAGTCTTCACGTGCTGACACCTTTCAGGGAGCTTGCCTGGGAAAAGCTAAGTAATGATGTCACAGTAGAAAGTGTAGGGACAGACTAAATACTTCTACTTATGAACCGCCAATGAAGAAATCTCTTGATGTAGTCTCTATAATTATTTGTGTTTTGATCCTTGAATTGGTGATTCTGTGCATGTTGCACCGCCTAAATTTAGTTTGTAGATTTGGTTTTGTATTAGTGCCCATGTATCTTTACACACTCGTTATGAGGTGTTTGTATGTTCAACTTTTCTTGGCGTTGTAATAAATATACTAAACTTGGATTAGGAGTCTGTATTTCTTCGGCATCATGGCAATTGGTAACAAATAATAGACAGATGAGTTTCTCTCTCCTCCACACTTACAAAGCAGGTAACAAAGAACCATCGGCCAGGGGTTCTAGAGTAAGTCTAGAACGTGGAACCCGGCTCCTTCAGGTCTGAGCTGTTTATTATAAAAAAAAAGATATGAGAAAAGCAATAGCCCTGAATTATTTATTGTGAAAAGTATGTTAACTCGAATGACCTCTATGGAACTACTTACAAAAAAACTCATACACAGTGGTTTTACTTTGTGAACTCTGACAAATGCAATAAAAAAGGGTTTAGTACATTGTCACGACTTACCTGATCGGGTCGAGGGTGAGGAAGAGAGTGAGGATGTATTCCCCCCTTACGTCTCTCCTCTCCTCTATTTCCAGTCTCCCATAGATGTGGCTGTAGGTGAACTCGACGGTCCCTTTAACCCAGCTCAACTTCACTGAGACCGAGCCGACCCACGTGACAGGGTCACATCAGCCAATCGGAATCCCCGAAGGACCAGCAAAGGACTTCATATCCGGCTTCCCTCGTCAGACCTGGGAAATCCCGAGTACGGAAGACTACTCAAGCACCGCCGAGATCCAGCGTACAACAGTCCCCAAAAGCCGTAGTTAGACGGAGGGAGTTCTCGCGGTCCCGTCAGGGAAGATTCCAGAGCGGGACCTGGAACCGAGGAGTCATGACGGAAGGTCAAGAAGGGAGCCGGACCCAACCCGGCAACACAAGACTTCCAGCCGCATTCCTGGAGGAGCGGGCTCAGCGAGGTACGTGGCCACCTCTGGGGTCTGTTCATTAAGGGCACTTCAGATGTTGAGGCATCTGATATAAAAAAGGGAGGGGGTTGAAGGTGCTTTTTGCGGGAGAGCAGCTTACGTGCTGTTGAGAACGTCGAGCCGGCCGCTTTAACTAAAGCGCGACACTGGTGGTGGTGCAACCAGGTGTTTATTTCAACCCCCACTCCTAATCCCCTCAAAGCGTCCCTCTCATGGACAGGTTGTCCTAAAACAGTCTTTCTGTGTTTTTTTTTCAGAGGGACATCCCCTTTTCCTTTTGAGTTGGACGAGAAGAGCCAAAGATCCCCTATACCACTGGACCGAAGAGTTGGGAATAAAGAGCGTACCTTATATGTTGTGGAGCAAAAAAAAAATCTGTTTAGCCCTTATACCTCTCCTTGTCGTCCTTCAAGTGTCATATACATATATCCCATTTTAGGTCTGCCTACCATAAATGCTTGGTGTTTTCGAAGAAGAATTAATGTTCATACCAATGTATACCTTGGTCTTACTAAATTGTTTGATAGGACTCACTAGAGACTAGATGCGGCTGGTATTTGAAGGCGGTGGGGGGGCGAGTCGTGTGTGGGGGTAAATGAATTAAAAATTAGAATACGGGTCGCGGGGGGAAGAATTAATGAAATATTAAAATACTCTCTTACCTATCTGCCACCCGCCGTCGCCGCCACCTCCTCTGGGTCCTCTTCTGTCCGCTTCCAGGGCAGGAAGCAGCAGGAAGCACCCGGCTCCCAGCCTCCCGATAGCTAATCACAACGCTGCAATGCTGCGTTGTTATTGGTCTGAGCACCGTGGATCGGCGCTCAGCCAGAGAATGGGAGGCTGGGCATGTTCTCCATGGAGGCTGTAATGCAGCCTGCATGGAGAACATGTAAAGTGCGCATGACGGTTTGGCCGGCACGAGACGGCCGGCCAAAGCCTCATGCGTACTTGGAGTGGGCAAACCACTCCTCCCCTGCCCTGCTCTGTGAGCAGAGCAGCCCCGCCCCTACCCAGCTGAGCAAGGGGAAAAATAAATGATAATGAGCCTTGCTCAGTGGGGCGACGCTCCTCCATCTTAGCGGAAGAGCTGCCACTGCTAGAAACGAATACCACATGGTGATGCTTATGTTAATATTAATGTAAATAGGCTTTCAATAGTGATTTTTAAATGTGGTAACATAGGTAGTGTGCCTCTCATTTTACATTGTGAACAACTTTACAAAGTCTTTAGACTTAACCTTTCTGATAGTGAAAAGCCTCATGTTTTACAATAGGTCCATGTAGGATGATTAGTGTTTTTTTGCAATTGGAGCCTGCTTGTGCACACATTTTCACATGGAACTGTATATATAATGGGAGCAGACTACATTTACAGAGTTAGTTGATTCCTGTGATATTTCTGTGACTGTCACCCTGGTCAATCTCAAAGGCCCTATAAGGGGTGAGGTTCCAAATTATAATTCCACCTGAAATATTTTTCATTTTGATAAACTATTTAGTTGTGTGTGAATGAAATAACTGTTCTGTTTTAAAGAAAAGGCACTAGCTGAACACTGATGTATTGAGTATTAGTATTGTACATTGCTGTGCCAGGGGGTTTTAGCCACAGCTCCTCCCTGTAGCCTTGGATTGCTCTACGTTGTTAGCCTTAGAGGCAAGTGTTAAAAGGGGCACTTGGTCCTCAATTTGAGTGTTTAGGGTACAAAGGCCCCAGGGTACCAGAGGTGAAAGACTCCTTTTAGAGACAATTGGCACTAATAACTTTTTACTGCCCTGGGATCTCCTAAACCGTAATTGTCAAATAGGATAGAAAGGGGTTTTTATATTGTAAACTCTCTGACAATAACAACAGCAAGGGTTCTATATTGTGAACCCTCTATCAACTACAATAGGTGAATATATGACGTTACAACGCAAACAATTACAACGCATGCTTTTACAACGCGGTTTTTACATCGCAACTACCATTACATCGCATGATTTTACAACGCATGCCATTACAACGCATTTTTAAAAACTACCATTACAATGCATTCCATTACAACGCATACCATTACAACGCATACCATTACAACGCATAATACTTTTAGGGCAACAGTAGGGTAAGTGTTGGATAGTGTAGGGGTAAAAATTACTATTCCCACTCCAGTGAGTGCAACAGTAAGGTAAGTGTTGGATATTGTAGGGGTAAAAATTACTATTCCCACTCCAGTGAGTGCAACAGTAGGGAAAGTGTTGGATAGTGTAGGGGTAAAAATTACTATTCCCATCTACCCCAAAACCCATACCCACCCTAAAACAAAAAAATCTCTATTACTTACCTTATAATGTGTTGTAAAGGCATGCGTTGTAATGGTATACGTTGTAATAGCATGCGTTGTAGTGACATGCATTGTAATAGCATGCGTTGAAGTGACATGCGTTGTAATGGCATGCGTTGTAATTGCATGCAATGTAAAGGCAGTTGCATTGTAACAGCTGCGTTGTAAAAGCAGTGCGATGTAATGACTGCGTTGTAATGGATGTTTCCAACAATAGGTAGATGTTTTATATTTTTAAAGCCATGACAAAAACCATAGGACGAGGCTTACATTTTGAATATGTAACAAATACAATTATAAGAGGTTTTATATTGTGAAGTCCCTGACAAGTGCAGCAGTCCATTTTTAGGCCTGGCCACACTGTTTGCTATGTGTTTTTAGAAGGAGGCTGTATTTTCTTGTCAACAAATACTTTTGGGCTTTCTAAAATGTTTGCTGTCTCTCTAAGCAAAGGTGCATAGTCATGTGTATATTCATATTATAGCCAATAGTTTGCGTTATTGATTTTTAAATGTGGTGACAAAGGCAGTAGGACTCTCATTTTACATTGTGAATGCCTTGGCAAAACCTGTAGGCCTAGCCTTGACCCAGTGAAAAGCTTTGTGTTGCAATACGCACATTTAGGGATAGTCTGGTTTATAGAGGTCGAGCCAGTTGCCGTGGAAATGGTAACAGAGTAGATGTACCAGGTTAGTTGCCCCCTGTGATATGTATATATGATTTGCACCCTGCCATTCTACAGGGCTCCTCCTATAGGTGGGATTTCAATTTGCAACTATACTTGAAATATTGTAAATATGTGTAATTTTGTCTTTAGTGTTTAGGTGTGTGTTCATTATAGTATGTTTACTTAAAAAATAAAATCATTGACTGGGCATTGATTTATTGTTATTTTTGTAGGCTTTTAAGTTCGTCTTGGGCTGCTTTGCCTTATTAGCTGAGATTCAAGTTCTAAAAAGGCTGATTGGTTCCCAGATTAAGAAATAGAGGTACAGAGGCTCCAGGACACTTGAGAAGAAAGACTCTAATTGACACAATTGGTTCGCACTAACGACTGACTGCCTGAAAAACTTCCTGAACAGGATTTCTCAAATACAATATTAAGAGTTTTTGCATTGTGAACTCTCTGTGAAATACAACAGGGGGGGATTTTTCATTGTGATCTCCTTGTCTAACACTATAGGAAGGAGTTTTGTACTGTGAACATTGTGATAAATACAATAGGAAAGGGTCTTACATAGTGAACTCTCTGAGAAATGCAATAAGAAGGATGCTGTCAGCTATGATAAGTACAACAGTACACACTGAGTCTTCCTGAATTGTTTGTTAGATTTCTAGGCATAGACCACATGGTCATGTTTAGTGTCATGTTAGAGTTAGCAGGCTTGCTTTATTCATTATTTACTAAGGTGACAAAGACAGTAGCAGTTTCATTTTACTGTTGCTTCTAGGCTTACCCTTTTTGTTTGGGAAAAGCCTAATGTTTTCCAATAGCCCCACGCAGAAGCATTGTCAGTTACTAGGATTAAAGCCTGCTAGTGTGCAAATTGCCACACTGTACCTCACAGATTAAAAGAGCAGACTCCATTTCCAGGGTTAGTTGCCCCCTTTGATATTTCTTTAGGGCAGGTGATTCATACTCAGTTTAGTAATTTGTAATTCTGTTTGTAATTTTGTAAATATTTGTCATTTGAGTATAGTATTTAGTTGCGCATGCATAAACGTATTTTCTCTTTTTTTTAAAAAGAGTTGGCTGGACACTGATTTATTGTGTGTGACTTTTATGTGTTGCTCAGTTCTGATTTTCTAGTGTTCCACAGCTCTTGGAGTCAATCTTGGATGCATCTGCCTCAATACCGAGAGTCAGGTTTTACATTTTGAACTCTGCAACAAATGCAACAGGAAGAGGGTTTACAATGTGAACTCTGTGACAACTACAGTAGGAAGACCCTTCTGTTGTAATTTCCTTGTCGAACACCATAGGGATGGGCTATCCACTGTTCCACTTTGTGAATTGTCTACCTTAAGTCACTTGTTTAATGACTATTAAACTTTTGAAGTTGAATGCAGATAGAGTGGGGGATAAGGTTGCATCTAGGGAATCTTGTTATGTTATGTTATTCTGGGGCATATTAGCAAGACAGGCGATAAAATTATCGCCGTTTTAGCGACAGGAAACTGCCGCTAAAGCGGCGATTATGGGCTTGCTAATATGCGTTATAGAATTCCAATAGAAGCCCAGGTTAGATGTGCAGGACATCTAACCTGGGCTTCTATTGGAATTCTATAACGCATATTAGCAAGCCCATTATCGCCGTTTTAGCGGCAGTTTCCTGCCGCTAAAACGGCGATAATTTTATCGCCGGTCTTGCTAATATGCCCCCTAGTTTTATAAAGCGAGTATTCACCGAAAGGTCTCTCGGCGCTAAAGCTACAGAAGCAAACCTACAGGGGCATATTAGCAAGACCCACGTTAAAATTATCGCCGTTTAGCGGCAGGAAACTGCCGCTAAAACGGCGATAATGAGCTTGCTAATATGCGTTATGGAATTCAATAGAAGCCCAGGTTAGATGTCCTGCACATCTAACCTGGGCTTCTATTGGAATTCTATAACGCATATTAGCAAGCCCATTATCGCCGTTTTAGCGGCAGTTTCCTGCCGCTAAAACGGCGATAATTTTAACGTGGGTCTTGCTAATATGCCCCACAGTTATATGCTCTTAGTGGTTAATCATAAGCCACGCTGAACAGCCAGGTCTTCAGGAGTTTCCTAAACTTGAAATAGCTGGAGGCAAACCAAATATCAGATGCAGTGGTGGCTGGTGAGATTTGAAAGTGGTGGGCGTAAAAATATTATTGCACTGCAGCGATCCGTGCCCCTTTCAGGCAGATGTACATTTTCTGAGCTCTGGGGTCATTTGTGACAGTTTCAGGAATAAATGCGGCCTGCGTGCCACTGGGTACACTTTGTAGGATTTGGAATACTATGGAGGCATTTCAGGGCACGTGGTATTTGTATTATTAAGCATCATGGATCTTGTCAGCCAATCAGGTACCGTCCTGGGAGCTGCACTAATTGGGGCTGCCTGGGTAGTAAGAAACAGCAGAGGGGAGGGAGGGACGTGACATCACTAGAACGTGGAGGTGTTTGGGTCAATCTTCGATGATTTTAGGAAACTTTTCTGGAGTGAATCACTCCAGTTTATCAGAATTAACCTAATCTGGTTTGGGGCATGCGGCCCAGGCAGATATATTGACTCCTCGTTAACCCCAAAACCTAGATTAACAACAGCCCGAGGCAACTCACTGTCAGTGGAAAAACAAGTAGAAAGATGAAAGAAAACTCACTGGACAAGGAGCTCTCTACATTTGAGACATAGGAAAACCCTACAATTGAGCCACGCAGCACCCTACAATTGAGACACAGGACACAAGTGAGCCATGCAACACCCTATAATTGAGCACTTTTCTGCACTGTGAAGGATATGGGAATCGAAAGGGAATTATGCCAGGCGTGAAGAAACGTAAACCCATTGAACAGAGCCAAATACATTTCTGAAAAGAAACCTGTTTTGTTGAAAACACTCACAATAAAGCCCACAGAGCCTGTCATTAGACGATTGTGCTTCGCTCGCTTGCAGCATTTTTAAAAACAGGCTTAGAAATAGAATTGCCTGGAATTAGCTAATGACGGTGTGGCGCGCTACTTAAAGGGAACAGAACTTGGATTGTTGAGAAGAAAAGAAAAGAAAACCTCAGGCGGTGCCTTCAGCGGCCATTTCAAAAAGCCCCTCGCGGACCATGTTGTAGTGAGTTCTGTACCTGGGGTTGTCACTGTCTGACGCCACACCTGCCTTTAGAGTGAATTGCGTCATACTGACCCCTCAATCCGGCGACTGGGTGGACTAATGTGGACTCAATGGAACTGTGTCTGACCCATGGTCACAGTTTTGAATCTGGTGGGCCCACTCAGCCTTTAATCCTTATGAGGTTGATGAAACACCTAGCTTTAAGTTAGGAAACACCAAACATCTGCCATGTGTCAGTAGCGCTAAAAGGCCTAACTGGGTTCAATATAGCGCTCTACAAATACACATTCTGCAAAGCAAATACATTTCAAAATGTGTGAATTCACAATTGGAAACTGTCCCTATTGTTGTCGAGTGTTCAGTGCTGGCTGTAAATGAGGCCAAATGCATGGTCACAGTTTCGAATCCGGAGAGCCCACTCAGGCGTTTATTCTTAACAGGTCGATAAAATGCCTACCCTTGAGTTCGGAAACACTAAACTTCTGTAATGTAGCAATAGCGCTAGGGGGATACATTGAGGTCAACATAGCGCTCTACAAATACACGTTATGTGAAGTAAATAAACATCGAATTTGTGAATTTACTCAGTGTCTATTGTTTTCCAGTGTTCCGTGCTGGCTGTGAATAAGAAAATAAATGTGCATCACCCTCCCCCCAAAAACTCACAAAGCATGGATGTCAGCCACGAGACCGGGACGTGTCAACTCGCTTAAACACTTGTTACCACAATGCTCTAACTGTAGATTAGCACGAAAACGCGGTAAACATGCGGTAATCGCAGTAACGCACATTTGATCAATTACCTCATCACATCGCAAAAATATCAACGTTACCACCAACAGAAAGTGGCGGTAAAATAAAACACTACACGCATAAATGCAGAAACTTGCATTGCTTATGATTACTGCTTTTCATTCACCAGTCATGTGGGAGAAGGCTAAACCAGGGTTAATAACGCTGAACACACATTTCACCTTATGTATCATTTATAAACAAGGACGCACATATTTAAGAGACTTGTGACATAGATGTCTTGCAGCAGAATATATCTCACTCTGTCAGAATGATAAAATAAGGAGACGATTGAAAGTGGGACACTGTGCCAAAAGATTTTTGACCCTTCACACAAGCTGTCCTTTGAGTGTGTTTGATGCCTGACAAAAATACTACTGAAGGACTGTTAAACACATGCTGGGGACTGTTATGCTTCTTCCGCTACACAGCGGCACTAGCAGTCTGAGTCAAAGAAATGGTTGGAGCAGAACTTGCAGTACATCCTTACCTTCTGAGTCCATATGAAACCTACCCTTTCTAGGCCGTTCCAAGTACCAAAGAGCAGGCAGCAGTTGCGGCTCACATCGCAATACTCGTGGGGGGGGTGGGGGAGGGGGGATTGTCGCGCGGGGGTGGGGGTCGGGGAATTAAAATTAAAATAAAAAATAAAACTTCCTCACAGCCGGTCCGCGCCGCCTCTGCTCCCCTTGGCGCCTTCACGAACGGCACTGGAGTGGCAACCCCTCTCAGCCAAAACTGGCGCTGCTCCAGCAGCGCCAGGATTGGCTTAGAGCAGGGTTACTCGCCGCCCGCCTGCCCATTAGGAGACCGAGGGTTCGCTCTCCTAATGGGCATGCGCCAGCCAGAGCAGACACAGTGCGCATGACTGGGTACGGCGGAAAAATTCACCAACCTCACCAGTCATGAGCACTTGTGCTGCTGCCTGCTGTCCCTGGTCTGACAATGCACGTCAGTCAACATGACGCCGGACCGCCCACCCCCTTCAGACTCTGAAGGGGGTGGGCGGTCCGACGTCATGCTGACTGACATGCATTGTCAGTTCTCCCTCAGCGTCTCTGAACTTAAGTAAACTGAGAGTTTACTTAAGTTCAGAGACGCCGAGGGAGCTGCGGGCGGGGGGGCAACGCCCCAACGCCTCCAATGGACGCACCGCCACTGATCAGATGGTAGGTTGTTCCAGATACCGGGGGCCAGTGTAGAAAAGATGAAGCCACCCAACGTCTTTTTATTAAAGGAGGGGATAGACAAAAAGTTAAAATGAGAAGATCTTAAGTAACAGCCAGGTGTATATTTGTGGATACGAGCCGAGATAAAGGCCGGGCTACAATCCTGTAAAGATTTAAAAACAATGCAGCAGGCCTTGAAGACTGAGCGTTGCTCAACTGGAAACCAATGCAATTTCTGCAGCAGGGGTGTGAGATGACACTTCCGGGGTAGTTGATACAAAAGCCTGGCAGCTTGATTCTGTATCAATTGCAGTCTACCAACTAGACCCTTAGGAAACCCCAAATAAAGGTTGTTAGCATAGTCGACTCTAGAAATAACCAGTACAATGACAACTTGTTTGATAGCCTCAAAGGAAAGCAATCTCCCAATCTTTCAAATTCTGCGGAGTTGAAAACAATAAACTGAGACTGTTGCCCCCACTTGAGATTTCATTGACAGCTTAGAGCCAATCACGACCCCAAGACTTTTAACTTACTTCTTGGGCTGGGGAGGAGAGCCCAGAGAGTGGGGCCAAAAAGCAGAGTCCCACAGATCCGATTGCTTACCAAAGATAACCATTTCAGTCTTGTCTGAATTCAACTTTAGATAATTATTATTTATCCAATCACGAATGAATACCATTGTATTCTGAAAGGACACTTTCAATTCCAAAGAGTTACTGATGGAGAAAACTCCATTGTAGATCATCTGCATAATTGTACACCTTGCTTGCATTTCGTTCAGGGCACACACTAAGGAATGAATATATAAAATAAAATGATAAGGGGAAAGGGACGAACCCTGAGGAGCTCCACAGGCTAAGTTAACCTTTTGAGCTCGAAAGGAAGAAAGCTTGACTGACTGCAAGCGATCCTTCAGAAACAAGATAACCCATTCCCGAACGATACCTTGAAGCCCTGCGGCCACGACACGTTCCAGCAAAACCCCATGGTCGACTGTGTCAAAGGTCGTCGAGAGATCAAGTAGTACCAAGGCCTGGGTGGTGCCTTTGTCAACAGCCCCCCCCGTAGATCATCCACCAACGACAGGATTACTGACTCCGTAGAGTGAGCAGGTCTAAAACTGGGTTGGTGGGGATTAAGGAAATTGGTTTCTTCTAAAAAAGAGCATATACAGCCTGCCACATGTGCATCAGGTACCTTAGCCAAGTACAGAAGAAGTGAGATGGGGCTATAGTTTTTTCAATATAGAAGAATCGTCCCCAGCTTTCTTCAACAAAAAGGTACCTCTGTGGCTTCTTTAAAGGCAATAGGAACCAAACCACAGCTCAGGGACTGATTTCAGGAAACCGACTTAAAACCGTTCTTAACACCTGCGGAGGAGAAGGATCATCTGGTGATCCTGATTTCACTTTGGTTAATAATTCCAGAAGGCGCTCCTTGCTGATGGCAGGCAGTTCATACATTGTCACCGGATTGCGATCTCCCGCTGTTGCCCCTTGATCAGAAGGCCAGGATGAGATACTAGGCTTATAGCTCTACCTCCATTTGGTAGTTAATGGCTCTCTGGCTAACTCCCAGACCCTATTACTGTGACCAAATATGTTGGTGTGACTGTCAATACTGAGCTTTCCTTCTGCTGGCATATCAACAAGATCTCTTGTACACTTTTCTCTCTTTTGAAGAGCATATGCAAAATGTTTCCTTGTCTCTGAGTTAAAGGAAGAAGACGGACTATTCAGGCAGCTATTTCATTTTGTTTGAATTTTAGGAATGCATTCTTGCTTGGCTTACCTAAATATCTTATCTGTTGCCTTCAGATTGTGCAAAGAACAGCTGCCACGTCTGTTACTTTATTCTTTATACTTTATACTTTATGCTTCTGATAAACCACATTAGACATCCTCCGCAGATTACCAGTGAAAAAACTGATATTTTAAGACACTTTGTATGGTGTACAAGATGCTTGCTGGCACTTGAAATCTCAACTCTTGACATCACCCATGCTTGATTGAACAAGACCAGACCGACACGTTCTTGGTTATTGCTTCTAAACTCAGTACATGAAAACTAAAATGCCCATGTGAATGCATGTGAATGGATACAGACAAAGACACAGGCAATCCAACAGAAAGATGTGAATCAGGGGAGTTCTATTTAAGAGGACGGAATCCCATCACCCACCGAAGTGGCATGCTTCATCATTTGGGATCTCCTCTTGCCTGCAACCTAGTGCCACCAAGGAGCTGCAGCTCCCATTCAGCTCGCGGATGTTTTAATATGATCCGGTGACTAGATCTCCTAAGATCGATGGAGCATGGAACAGTGTAGTGAAAAGTGCGTAATGCAGTGTATAAAGTGAGTAATTAAAATTGACTACCAGGAGAGAAATACATGTATTAGGTATCCCGTGGTGTCAAGACACAAAGGATGTTTTACAACTGCTCCCAGGTATTGATTTCAACACTGAGACGGATTTCCTCGTCAGCTTTGACGTTGAATCCCTCTATACCTGTATTTCTCAGGGAGAGACATTGGATGCTGTCAGGTCACTTTTGGACCAGAGTCCCTATGCAATGAGCACACCAGTTCCCTTCATCATGGAATGTGCCAGGTTGGCGATGACTGAAATTTTTTTCAGATTCGAAGATCATATCTACCTCCAAACATCGGGTACTTCGATGGGCAGTGTTTTTGCCCCCAGCCTGGCGAATTTGTATGTACACCTATTCGAACAACACTGTGTACTCGCCGAAAACAATGCATTCCTGGGACACATCAGGGAGTGGAAACGCTACATAAACGATATCCTCGTCATATGGCGAGGTGATGCGGATACACTAACGGCATTCCATATTTGGTTGAACACACAGAATAACTTTCTGAACTTTACGATGGATTCAAGTAAAACAAGCCTGCCGTTTCTTGACTTACGTATTTTTCCATCTGCGAGGGGTCTTGAAAGCGAGCTATACACGAAACCCATGGCAAGGAACTCACTATTAACATTTGATAGTTTCCATCCGAAATCCTTGCGTGAAGGGCTGCCATTTAGCCAGTTCCTTTGGCTCAGAAGGAACTGTTCGACTACTGAAGACTTCAACAAACATGCCACGTGCTGTCCCGGAATCTGCAGGCTAGAAAATACCCCAAGAAACTGATACGCCAGTCTTACAAAAGAGCTTCCAACAACAATCGCGAAGCTCTAATAGAATCCTCGACTTCCAAACCTCCACTCATGAGACTTACTTGTGTGAACACATTTAGCACACAGTCTAATCAGATCCAAAAGATTGTGTGCAAACACTGACGCATCTTAAATGTAGGACAAGACAAAATACCCCCTCCCCTTTTTTCTTTCAAAAGAGGTACCAATCTGCGGAATTGTCTTGTCCACACGCGACCAAGAGGTGGTAATGCCCCAAGTCAGGGTACTCTCTGGAACATGCCAGCGGTCCAGGGACATTATCCATGTGGTACATGCGCGGTTTGTCCACAAACTAAACACACCACTGAGTTAGACATCGGTACCAATAGACCTTGGAGACAAACCAAGCATACGAATTGCAACAGCGAGAGAGTCATCTATTTAATAATATGCCCCTGTCTTAAAAAATATGTGGGCATGACTACCAGAAGAGTTAAGCAGAGGATCATGGAGCATAAGAGCACCATCCGGTGTAAAAAACAATCAACGAGATTGACCAACCACTTCCTCGAGCTTAAACATAAGCCAGAGGAGATGGTTTGGACTATTCTTGAGCAGCCATATATACCAGCACATATTACTGACGTCTCTAGTTTTCTTTTAAAAAAAGAACAGCGCTGGGTCTTTAAGTTACGTAGTGATACCGAGGGGCTGAATGACAAGATCCCCTGGACGTTAGTCTGAATCAGGATTTGTACCAGTGATAGCTCCACACCGGGGGTGCAGCCACCGGCTGTCTTAGTTTATCCACCACAGCTTAGTAGGCCCCATGGGACTATTTCTGTCAAAATTATGCAGCATGTTCACATGTTCACATTCCTGGCAGCATATACCAGACAAGTAAATAGGATGGCATGTGGCTTCGATGTGTATTGTTCATCACTATTCTTTAATGCGGGTACCTTTTACATGTTAATATTGCACACTGCCTGAGGAAAACTGATGGTCCATTTTGAGTCATCACTAAAGCATTAAATGCCTGTGGAGAGTTCACACTACGCGATTGTGATTGATAGAGAACTCGAATTGGGACACTCTACTCGGATGCACCACACGATGGTGATCCAGCTGACATTCAATAAGAGTGTGCGCGTACCACCAGCACCACATTCTTCAGTGGCCTAAGAGGCCCAGCATAATCTATGTGTACCCCCTTCACCTTCTCATAGACATAATTTCAGGCTACGGCATTTAATACAGTTTATTTTTTTGCGTGACACATGAAAACCGGGTTTTTGTGCATCGCACCATACTATCCAGTAGTCTTAGCGGGGGTGGCACAGTCTAGATTTTATGACGAGCACTTGTTAGGCGCGCAAAAACATTGACGCGGCTCATTGCCACATGCCGCCTGGTACGCTTAAACCGCATTACCCATAGACCCCAGGGTTTTTTTGTAGTTCTCTGACGCGAACGCCCTGGCGTGCACCGCATTGGCCTAGCTTCATTCACATACTGTTCACGCGTTTTCAAGCGCGACAGCAACGGCTAGCCACAGGTGTTCGATTTCAACGATCATCTGAACACCCTACTTAATGCCGCTGACGCCACCATCTGCTACTGCTCGTGACAACCAGATTTGGGTCCGAGGTAGAGACGGACAGGTAAGCGCAGCAGGTCTGTGGGGGTTGGTTTCTTCGGTTTCTTTACTTTCCTCGCTTTCGTTATTTATTATTATTTGTTGGCTCTGGGTACTGTAATGTTTATCAGAGCCCTGGTTGCTCTTTAGCACTTCATGGCGTCCCGGGGCTATATTACACCAATCAGAGCCCTGTCATAACCCTTATACATGATCTTGGCTTGTAAGTAGTCTGTGACTTTAGCACTTCATGGCGTTTTGATGTCTTGTTGGGAGACAGTAGAGAACAACAGTCACTTGTTCTCGTTTCGAACATTCTGAGTTTTTTCTAAACCCCAATGCACTTGTCTAAATAAACATCTGGTATGAGCTTGGCACTTTACACACTTGACAAGCATACTTTTGGCTTTGTATGATCTCAGTAGTTTTGCCATTTAGTATATTCCACGCTCCGGTGGTGATCTGAGTAAACCCTCTTGTTGCTATTTTGCAAGAGTGGTGGTTCCATGAGGGTCCACCATTTTTAGAAATAAGTAAAAAGTTTCTAGTTTTTGGTATTATTTCCATTTTCTATAATTTTTTTGTTTACAGAGCGTTGCCTCACGCCCTGAGTTGTTACCAGGAGCGGTGGGTAGTCCTCCCGATTACATACGGGTAAGGGTTTTGATATAATGATTCCACACGATAGTATGATATGTGTCGAATATTTTATTGATTAAAGTGTTCTTATAAATACAGACAGCACACGTGCATGAAATTCGGAGTCTACATTTGCTCTCTTTTTTCTCCTTCTCAATAGGTGTTTACCACATATCCCTGTAGTGCCTACAAAAAGTATTACACAGGTATAAGTTGGTGGTATCGTTCCAATTAATTTGGTAAAAAATATTTTTTGTGTATTCTTAATCACTTATTTATGCAGTAGTAGTAACAACCAGGTCCTGAGGAAGGCCATGATCGAGTTGTGATCTAGATTGGCTGAAACATGTAGACCCTCTTATTGCTTTGACCAGCGCGTTCGCACATTATTTCAGACCGCGCTTACACTGCTTTTAATCCTTGACACCACGGGATACGTAATAAATTTATTTCTCTCCTGGTAGTCAATTTTAATTACTCACTTTATACACTGCATTACGCACTTTTCACTACACTGTTCCATGCTCCATCGATCTTAGGAGATCTAGTCACCGGATCATATTAAAACATCCGCGAGCTCCTCCTAAACACTCGCTGGGAGTTGCAGCTCCTTGGCGGCACTAGGTTGCAGCCAAGAGGAGATCCCAAATGATGAAGCATGCCACTTCGGTGGGTGATGGGATTCCGTCCTCTTAAATAGTACTCCCCTGATTCACATCTTTCTGTTGGTTTGCCTGTGTCTTTGTCTGTATTCTTTTAAGAGACCCGCGGATTCTGTGTTGTTGGTATATATGGTATGGGGATTGATCCGCGCTGGTCTTTAAACTTCCCTTAGACCCCTTTTTCTATCTGGTATTGTATTAATGCATGTGAATGCCCATGTGAATGCAGGGTGAGCATTGTGTCTTTGAGAGTGAAGGGAGCAGCACATTAAGGCCAGGCCTGTTGGCATTGTCATTTCTTGTTTTAGTTGGCCTCTGCACGGTTCCTAATAATACTGCACTGGAACTTTATACAGTTGTGATTCTAAGCAGGCATGTTTCACCTCTTGGTAAGTCTGCCATCTATTAGCACACATTGCATCTTATTTAGCCTTGCTTGATGGTAAGATATTAACATCAGCTAACTCATGGCAATACCTTTTAACTATATTTACAGCTTGGCTCTGCTTAGCAAATTAATGTCGTAAGCATTTCTTTATAATGTTTAAATGTATAAATATACCACCATCAGTAATCGAAGAATTTCGTTTTTTACGGCTGGACAGGACTCAAAATGTGAGGCCGAATCAACAACGAAAAAGAAAAGAACATCAAGGAGGCGCAAAAACCGACGAGGCAGGCATGGAGCTGCGATCAGGAGTGAGGGTGAAGGAACCCTTCCGACGGAAATAATTGATGATCCGGCAACGATAATTAACTTGACAAATTTGCATCTGAATGAAGAAGAGTCACGGATACTTTCATTGGGCTTATCTTACTGTACAAAAACCAATTTTAATTACACTCAGACCCGTATCGACTTCTTTAAATTTGTAAGGAAGCTGAAACTCAAAAAATTCTTTTTCAGCAGGAAAGACCAACTTGGAAAGAAACAAGTGGGGACAGATGAGACTCAAAATTTAGAAGTTGGAGATTTGGAGGTATTGCATGAACTGTACCAATTGGAGCAAGAATGTGAGGGTCAATTGGTGGTCGGGACTCTGAGTGATACTGCGGACATATTTGGCCAAGATATCCATGAGAGTACCAAAACCATGTTCAGACCAAAATCCACATTTACACCCAACGCCCTGAAGGATGCCATAGATGCTTTTTTAGATTTAGTTATTAAAGATTTGAAAGCATTATCAATGGTATCAAGTAAGGTTTTTATGAAAAGTGGTTGTCATCAAGATAAAAAGTACCATGCACTAGTAGAAAAAATTAAAAGTAGAAAAGACATTGTAGTGCGACAGGCAGACAAAGGGGGCAATGTGGTCCTTTGGCCACTTGATCTTTACAACAAGGAAGCGAGAGCACAGTTGAGGGACCACACTTGCTATTTGAAAGTCCCGCAAAGTAACATCACAGAAGTGAAAAACAAATACTTCAAAGATTTATCAAGGTGGCGCGGCCTAGGTATGCTAACACAGGCAGAATATTCATTTTTGAGAGTAGAGGACCCTGTTACACCAATTCTCTACCTCATTCCAAAGGTCCACAAGAACAAAGAAAACCCACCTGGCAGACCTATTATTTCTGCCATAGGTAGTCTCTTTGAGCCCACCTCTCGATACCTGGACCATTTTTTACAGGAGTTCGTTAGAGAGCTCCCTGCGTACATACAGGACACGAGAGATTTCCTAAATAAAATCACTAATGTAACATGGAAAGAGTCTTATCTCTTATTCACACTCGATGTAAAGAGCCTCTACATGAGTATATCCCATGAGGATGGACTACGTGCAATACGCCACTTCCTCAATACACGACCCATCTCACTTTACCAACATTCTGGGATGTTGATGGAAATGTGCAGATTGTGTCTTACCAACAATTATTTCATGTTCGGAGGCGATACATTCAAGCAGCTCCAAGGTATGGCAATGGGCACCTGCTTCGCCCCCAGCTATGCTAATTTGCATATGGGCTGGTGGGAGGAGCAGATGCTCAGAGTCGAACATGCAAAGGAATGTAAGGAGAATATAGTGGCTTGATTTCGATTAATCGATGACCTGTTTTTGGTGTGGGATGGTACACTGGAATCAGCAAAGCGGTTTGTTCAGGAGATTAATGTCAACCGCTTTACAACCGCTAAAATTTACAGACACCATTAGCAGGTCAGAAGTGTCATTCCTGGACCTAGAAGTGTACATTAAAGATCAGTCAGTGCACACTCGGACATTTAGGAAACCAACAGCAGGAAACTCCATCCTGCATGCCAGGAGCTTTCATCCTCAGAGGCTAAAAATGAGCATACGTTACGCTGAGCATCTAAGGATGAAACGCAACTGTAGTGAGATCCAAGCACTAGCAGAAGCACAGGATGGCCTAACAAAGAGATTTATCCAAAGAGGCTATAGTCTAGAGGTCCTGGACCAAGCACTACACAAGGTGAACAAGATTGAAAGAGAAACTCTACTTCGACCAAAAGAGGTAAACACTATAAAAAAGAAAAGAAACATAGGTGATCAAACGAGGATGATTATCGGATACAGTGCTTACCACACGAAGGTGAGGGACAGTCTGTGTAAGCACTGGCATTTGGTAAAGAGGGACCCAGTGTTAAGTGAAATGCTGCCACGGAGACCATTGTTGACTTTTAAGAAAGCAAAATCAATGAGGAATGATTTGGTCAACAGTAGTCCTGAGGTTGGCTCTGTAGAGGGCTGGTTGAAAGCAAGCCCCGGTTTGCACAAGTGCTTTAAATGTAAAGCTTGTAAGATCGGAAGCAACGAGAAGCAAGTCACATCACCCATTATGGCAAGTCCTTGGAAGATTAGATCTTCCTTGAACTGTAGAAGCGAATTTGTTGTATACATCTTAAAATATACATGCCCAAAATTATACGCTGGCAGCACCATTCATATGGTTCACGTTCGCATTTTACAGCACTTAAGGGCAATCAAAAACAACGACAAAAATTACCCAGTCGCACGACACATCAATGAAGTCCACAAGGGGAATATGGGTGACCTGGTGTATTATGCAGTCGATCAGGTACCGAAATTGAGGAGAGGTGGAAATCAGGAGTCAAGGCTGCGTCAGTTGGAGTCAAAATACATATTGCTGTTTAACACCAAGATCCCTTCTGGACTCAACGCAGAAGAGGATTTACATGTTCATTTGGGTTAAATAGGGCAATCTATATCAGCACTTTTAAAGTTTTAATGGGTTGCAGGGTTATACAATGAGAGGAAGTTATACACCAAAGGTTTATAACAGAAGGTGTAGGTGACCAATGGGACTAATCTCAATAATTGAAATGAATTTTTTGTACTATTCAAGTGTTTACATTTGGTCATTGACTACTATTTTAAGGTTGTTTTGTGCTATCAATTAATATAATTCGATTATCGAGGCAGGCTAGATAGGGCTGCTCCCCCATTCATCTTTGGAGACATGAGGTTGTAGGAAAATATTTGCATATTAAGGTTCATTGAGGTATTCCTAAGCATAATTTGCACATTCAATGTAATAGCTAGTCTACACATTTATCAAACTGTGAATGAGTTTTATAAAGCACTTGCACTTTAGAACTTTTTTGCACTAATGCATTTGCACTTTATTTGGGAATGAATTTTGTGTACAACAATGAAGGCGTTTGTGCATTTGTATGTTTTCTTAGACAATCTCCAAGTACAGTCAGATAATATAAGAACAGAGTTTAAAAGCACTTGCACTTTGAATGGTTTTTAGACTGCATTTGCACTTTAAATTTAAAGAAAATAAGAGTGTACCAGTGTATGTAATAGTAGATCTTGGGGAGCAGCTGACCCGACAGCAGGCCGCGCAAACCACTATGCATTGAGACACTTGTCAATGGCACTGAGAAAGGTAAGGGAGGCTGAGTGTAGGAGGCTGCCTAGAAATCGGAATATAATGATCTAATTCTCCTCACAGAAATATATGTGCAGTTAACAGAATGGGATGAAAATCAAGGAACAGTGAATAATTTTCCAGGTACTCATGATAAGAAGCATTATCGTACGGGTACAGTGTGTCTTAGCAATAGTAGTTCAAACACTTGCAGCTCGTTAGGTAATGTATGAAGCTATGGTCTTTCATCTGCATTTAATGTGAAGTTAAACCTGAGTGTTTCACAGCTAAAAATTAAAAATTTGATGTAAATTACTGCCCCTAGGAGCTGAAGTATATTAGAAGTGCAATAGTGATTGGCAATGAATTTTCAAATTGCCTCGTACACTTATTTATGAATTTAAATCAGATTTATATGCACAATGAATTCAATAGTTAAACAAATGAGTGTCAATGACTTGAAATTGCCTCAATAACAACTTTACGGATTTTGTTTTTATTCTAATTTATTGTATTTTATTTATTTGGGTAAATACACATTGTATGCATTGGTCACAAACGGCAGGCACAAGTGTGAGTGCCAAGTCTGTCTATTATGTCAGTTGAAAATTCACCACATGTGACAGCTAACCCTGCATTTTAAATGGTGCAACTACGGTGACGTTTTGTTATCTGAGCAAGGCAGGAAGTGCCGAAACGCGTAGCAGCTGTAAATCTTAATAAACAAGAAACTTATTGTATATCCAGCGCCTGTGTCGGTGTCCGTTGCTTAATCGAAGGAACTGGAGTTGGAGTTTGATGTATAAATATAATATTTACATTTTTTAGACCTTTTTTGTATTTGTCAAAATTTTTTAAATAGTATCTAAATTCATTTCACTGTTAAGTAAAGTCCTTTTTTTCAATTTTGCTATTTTTTTTTTGCTAACTGTATTCTGTAGTCTTCTGTTGTTCTTCAGTGTGAAGCAGCAATTGATAAGGATGACAGTTCCGTGGATGCAAACAGTGTTTTGGTAAGGGTATTTTTTTTCCAATTTTTAATTAGTAGTAAAAGGTCATGTTGACATCAGTTCCTTCTTTTCTGTGCCATCAGCGTGGATCCGGATGACCTCCCCGCAGTCAATTTCTGAATGAATATTTCAACCGTTTTGTTGATTTCGACCAGTGTGCCTTTTTCCACCGGCTTTTGGACTATGTCCCAGAAGAAACCGACTGGTTTCAAGCCGTGTGGTGCCTGTCACAGGCTAATGTCTGTGACAGACCTCCACTTGGTGTGTTTGTGGTGCCTGGGAAGGGACAACGGCTCAACTCTTGCGTGGATTGCAGGACAATGAATTCAAAGGCTATCTGTGAGCTGGCCATGAAGCTTCTGACCGTTTGCCACACGACTCAGCTCCACTTCAGGTACCATTTGCAAAGGAGGTCTGGAGACTGCTCTCAAAGTCTCTCGCACCGATCATCGTCGCAATCACAGACTTCTTCAGGCAATTCCCACAAGAAGAATTCCAAAAGACATAGGGGTCGATTCCGATCTCGGCCGGAAAGGCACCGAATACGATTCGTCCGGAAAACATACGAGCCGAACGCGGGTTTCCCGACTGATTCGAACAGTCGTCCGTACGAGCAAGTACGATGCGAACGAACGCGAAATCGCCGACCGACTCGTTTCCGGCTCCGAACCGCTCCGTACGACTCGGTCGCAGACGAACCGTACCGCGCAATGGAGTCGATTTCCGACCGAGCCAGTACGATGCACGATTCGGACAGCCGGATCGAGTCGGGTCTCCGGGTCGAAAAAGCTCCGGGAAGCGGACTTCGGGGGTCCGTGCCGGACCCCCTTCACCCATAGCTGAACGAGTCGAACACAGGGGGGACCCAAGGGTCCCCCCTTCACATGCATGTACGGTGCGGATGGCACCAACGCGTAGTCACTGCAGGGGGCGCCCCTGTGCAAGACGTACCTATTCAGCTGTGCGAGGCCATGCACGCGTCGTACGACCGGCTCCCATTGACTTCAATGGGAATCCGACCGAGACGAGTCCGTCAGCATGTGGCAGCATCGTACTCGCTCGGTCGGACTCCAGGGGTACGGCTCGGTCGGAAAACACTCCGGATCCGGCTCGGTCGGAGTGCTTTCCGACCCAGATCGGAATCGACCCCATAGCGTTCTTTGACTTCTCCATGCCGATCCAATTAGTTGAATGAGGCACGGGAATGATGCCACAAGTCCAGGCCCCGCTCCCAGGTCATCCCTGTGGAGCCTGCGTCTAACACTGGGTCTGCTCTACTTTTTCCTACGTTTCCTGAAACCAGTGCAACCCCCACCCAACTTCGAGAGTTTTCTGAGGCCTTGAGCCTCATTTTGGGCAGTAAACCCCTCTGGAGTGCCTTCTGTTCAGGGGGGACTCTGACTTGGGCTCTTCCAGCATGTCAACCCTCAGCGCCAGCGGTCCCTAAGGATCCGTTGGTGGATCCGCATCGGCCTCTGCCGCAACTTTGCGACCTTCTTTGGAGACTGTTCTAGCACCACAATTCCAGGTGCTGCCAACGCCCATTTGTGGCCCCAAACCCATCGTGATTCCAGACTCCGATACGGATCTGGACCGTAGCCGCCTAGCGCCAGTTCAGGCACTGACCAGTCCCACACGGCCTGAATAGGAGATGGATCCCAATTTTCCTGAAGGGCCCTCTCAGGAGGGGATCTGAGGCTCTCTATGGCTATTCCGACCTAACACGTGGTATGAGGGCCTGGCTGATGCCAGTGGTCTGAACACATCCCCAGCACCACGCACTGATCTTCTGTCTCCTCCCACCATAGCTACAGAGGAGGGATCTTAATTTGTGACATGGGTCCGGAGGGTGACTGAGATCCTGGACCTTCAGCTGCCCACAGTTGAGGCCAAACCAATATCTTGACAGAAGGGCTTTAACCAGGGTGATCCCCTCAGAACCCCAACTCCTCTTCAATGATGCCCTCACTGATGTCTTGCTCGGCCTTGGGCCAAGCCCTGCACAGGCACCCCTGTGCATAGGACTTTCTCTCGCCTCCATTGTTCCGCTCCGGGGGATCCAGCCTTCCTCACCCAGCACCCCACCCCTGAGAGTCTGGTAGTCCAGACCTCTACTTCTAAAATCAACCCCCACGCATTCCCTACCACACCACTGGATAGGGAATCCAAGAAGCTAGGCACCTTTGGAAAAAGGAATTTCTCTTCCACCAGGCCTGCTGATGGAAGAGAAATTCTGTTATATATATATAGGCTGCTCTTCCCATGCTGTGTGGGATACAGTTGCTCATGTGCTGCCTATGGTCTCGGAGGAGGCCCAAGCTATACTTTCCCAAGCTATTGCTGATGGGAGAGATACAGCAAAGTTCACAATATGATGCAGATTGGATACAACTGACTCGCTGGGCAGATCTATTGCTTCCAATGTGACTCCGATGTCACACATGGCTGAGGAAAACTGACTTTTCAGGGGATGTCAAGGCATCACTTATGGACATGTCCTTCGACCGCACTTGCCGTTTCGGCGACAAGGCGGATCTGCTTGAGCGCTTTAAAGACAGTAGCCACACGCTAGTTTGTTGGGTCTCACCATGGCACCTGACATTCCACCTTCCAACCCTTCCTTTGGTATAGTAGGGGGTATTAGCCACATCCTTTTCCCCCTAGCCACCATGGCCAGCAGGCACCTCAGTCCTTTCGTGGTTGCAGACACAGCTTCCACATACGTCACGGGAACCAGAGCCAGAGCTCAACCCAATCCATCCCTCCCAGCAACCCTAACCTCAAATCTCTTTATTATGCCCTCATACCATCATGGGTACCCGGTTGGTGGCAGGATTCGGCTCCATCTGCTCCAATGGCGGAAGATCAAAAGACAAATGGGTGCTTCAGACAAAAGAAGGCAAATAGGTGCTTCAGATTGTCTAGCGGGGCTATGCCCTACCTTTCCAATAGATTCCCACCACCTTGGTCACCGTACCTCAATCAGCTGATGAGGACCACCTTTCGCTCTTGCAACAGGAAATACTGGCTCTACTGGCCAAAGTGCCGGAGAGTGTGCCGGCGTCAGAAGCAGACCGTGATTGCTATTCCCGCTACTTTCAAGAGCCAAAGAAGGATGGAGGCCTCCATCCTATCCTAGTTCTACACCCTCTCAAGAACTTCCAGAAAAAGGAAAAATTCAAGATGCTTACTTTGGCTCAGGTACTGTCTGCCCTCAACACTGGAGACTGGATGGTAGTGCTGAACTTGCAGGACACCTACCTCCACATCCCATCCTGCCTACCCACTGGAGTTACCTGTGGTTCACAGTAAGCCAAGAGCATTATCAGTTCGCTGTGCTCCCCTTTGGTCTTACCCACGCCGCTCAGGTGTTCACTAAGGTGATGGCGGTGGTTGCAGCACATCTGCGGAGGTCATTGTCTTCCCCTACCTCAATGACTGGCTTTTGAAGGTGGTAACACTGCAGGCAGTGGTCTCCAACCTCCAGGCTATGGTGAACATCGTGCATTCACTTTGGTACACTATTAACATGCCAAAGTCACACCTAACACCCTCTCAGACGCTCATCGGAGGTGTTGTGGATACAGTGCAGATTAGGGCTTATCCTCTGGAACAGCGATTCCAGGCTGTTCGAGCTATGATTCCGATGTTTCAGCCTCTTTCCTGGATTGCGGTGAGACTGACTCTGAGACTGCTGGGTCTCATGGCCTCCTGCATCCTGCTGATAAAACATGCCCGTTGGGATATGCAGGCTTTGCAGTTGGATCTGAAGTGGGCACAGCATCAGGGAAACTCTCCTACCTGACCCAGATATCGGAGGGAACTGCAAAAGATCTGCAGTGATGGCGATTGGGTCAGCAGCAGACGACTCATACTTGTTCAGGGACCGTGAGTTTCAGGACAAATTTCAGGAACGATCGAAGCAATATTTTGCCGAGAATGTTGGGACTGTTCAGTCTCACTGTGTGCTGTGGGAAGCATATAAGGCGGTATCGAGAGACTTTGTGCAAGCAGAAGTGGGGGCCAGGCGCAAGGAAAAACGGGCGCAATGCGATAATATGGAACGAGAGATATTGTTACTTGAGACGGCGCAGAGCGCTGACCCGGGGGGTGAGGCAGGGCGTAAGCATGCGATCCAGCTCAAACAGAAGGAGCTCAGGGATATCGGAGAAAATCTGGCACGTGCGCATGCGATAGCGACGCAGAGGCGTCTGTACGACCTGGGGGACAAAGCTAATAAGGTTATTGCGTGGCTGGAGAGGAGGGACAGAAGTCAGAACTGGATCCCTGGCATACAACCCACGGAGGGTGCGCCACGACTGGTAGGAGCAGATATTGCGGAGGCTTTCGTACAATATTATGAAGGGATATACCAGTCCCAGACTGGGAGAGGGGAAGAGGACTGTGCTGAGTTCCTCAGGGATATAGCGCTGCCTACGCTTGGTCCGGAAGAACGAGACACAGCGGACTCCGACCTGACTATGGAAGAAGTGGAAGGAGCAATGGGGGATCTCCAGGCAGGGAAGGCGCCGGGCCCCAATGGATTCCCGGCAGAATCATTCAAATGTGTGGCGGGACAATCGCCCTGTATATGCTGGGTATGTTCAATGACGCACAGGTAGCAGGCCAACTGCTGGAAGATCTAAGAACGGCAACCATAGTTGTGATTCATAAAAAGGGCAAGCCACAGGAGCTTTGTAGCTCCTACAGGCCAATCTCGTTAATTAACTTTGAGGCCAAGGTGCTAGCAAAGGTATAGGCAAATAGGTTAAGCCCGATCATTCAATCCCTGATCCACCCGGACCAGTCTGGCTTCATGCCCCATAGGAGCACTAGACTCAATCTCCGGCGCCTCTATGGCGTGATGCATGTAGTGTCCCAACACCCGGAAATACCGGCCGCACTCCTGTCCCTTGACGCCCATATGGCGTTCAACAGTATTGAATGGGCATACTTGTTCGCCGTTCTGACCAAACTGGGTTTTGGGCCAATAGTCCGGGCATGGGTTCAACTCTTGTATACAGCACCGCCGGCGCGGGTCAGGGTGAACGGGACGGTGTCTGGGTCTTCGAGCTACACAGGGGCACGCAACAGGGCTGTCCGCTCTCTCTGATTCTTTTTGCGCTTGCGCTTGAACCGTTGGCCTCGTGGGTTCGGGGCGACCCGCTGGTAAGAGGCATTGACACAGGGGGCGGTTGGGAGGAGCGCATTTCCCTTGATGGAGCAGAGAAAATAAAAAATGTTTAACCCCTAACAAATTTTATAAATAATTAATAAAATGTTCGTTTAAATGTATTAATCAACACTGTACGTGTGGGAAGGGTAATACGCAAATGTATGTGCTAAATAATCTATTAATGGATGTCCGTGTGTCTAATTATAACGTAAAAGTAAATGCGTACTAATTTAAAATAAATGCATGTTTTTGTGCTTCATAGAAATAAACGTGTCGTTGCAAAAACAATAGTGATGGTAAGTAAGAAACAGCTTAAATGTTGCTTTCTGCTAGGTAATAACTAATTGGGGTACGTAGATGACGGGAGGGAAACGAAAAGGCTATTTTTCTCTATTTTAATTATGTTTTGTTTATTTCAAATTAGTGCTTCTAAAGTATAACCGAGTGGCGATATAAAATGGCTGCCAGTGGGTGATGTGCGCAAGCGCAAGGGAGACATGTGACACGGGAGAGAAGTCGGAGAAAAACTAACCTCGTGATGTTGCTGAGAGGCTAGGATGCGAGAAATGGTCAAGGCTGATGTGACCTAATTGAACTGATAGTGTGCCGTGGTGATCAGCAGAGACCCGTGGGAAACCAGTTTAAGAGAAAGGACAATGACTGCAGAGTTCTCGAATGTATCGAAAGAAGTTACAAATGTACTAATCGAAGCGGATGGAAACATGTCTTGAACTGTGAGAAAGGAAATGATCCAAGGACCATTGGATCCAAGAGAACTTGATTAAAAGAATGAATAAGATGACATGCATGGACCAATGAAAGAAAAGCGTGTTATTAATGTTGCAACAATTAGTTAGCAAAGTTAGAATTAGGGTATAAGAGGGCCTACTCTTAGTGGGAGGGGGTCAGTCACAGTCACAGTCAGGAGCGGAGTTGGAGAGTCGTGTTGGTGCTGGTGGCTTCCAGTGCTGGGTGGTCCTAATCGATCCCTTACTGAGCGGGAGATGCTGAAAGACTGTTAGATGAGACGGGTTGCAGGTAGCTGATGCTGACGAGCTGAAGTTTCTGTTGCTGTCTTAATTTTCCAGTTGAGTATGAGAATCAGGTTATTTCTAATTCCTAAACTTAGGTTAGAAATCATTAGGCTAAATTAGGAAGGTAGGCAGGTAATTAGGGTTTTGCTTCATGACGAAAAATTTCCTTTCTGCAATAAATTGATTATGCTTAATAAATATTTGAATTAATAATGAATGAATAATTGAATAAAAGTTTTGAATTCTTTCTCATGCTTTTAAAATTATATAAAATTTAAGATTCTTTAAATCAAATGACTCAGTGGTTATTTTCCTAAATGATTGTGACATCAGTAATTGGTTATTGTGATTTAGCTGGACTTAATCACTATGAACTAATTTCTTACATCAATGATTCATCGACAAAACAATGAGCAGGAATATCTTAGGAAATAACTAAAAGAAAGCGATAAGTTAAGGTAGTAAGATATCCCGGCTCCTTCCAGCGGTACATAAATGGTGTTTTCCATTTAGTTCTCATGCTTCTCCTAGGAGTACATAATTTCATAAAGTTGTAAAGGAAATCCAGGTGTGTGCGTGTGTGTTAGGCGATGTTTATGGGCCCCATCGTCATGTGGATGTGAGAAAATATAGTTTGCCCCTGGATGACCTATAAGTGACCTAGGAGGAGAATAGTTTTTATTGTACGCGCTGCATCAGATTTCTTGGTAGCAGAGTTATGGTTTTCTATAGATTAGTTTAGTGATTATTGTTTATTGATTATTGATTATTTTTGATGACTAACACTATATGTTGAGTCGTGTTATGTTATATGTGAGTTTTCACGCTTCTGGGATGTAGGAAGTGGAACACGTGTGGCAAGAGAAGTCACATGGAATTTGGTACATGGTCTGAATTCATTTTGGTAATAACACAGGTTGTGTTATGTTAGGGATTTTCTGTACGAAAGGTGTGTAACTGAGATAGCAAATCACGTTTTCTTGTGAAACTTTGGCCTTAATTCTCAGGAGCCTAGTCTCCACATGTGTCTTATCCCCAGAGAAACGAGTAAATTGTTTGCTTGAAAGAAGGGTAAGGTAGAGGGAAGTGCTACTTTATCGGCGAGAGTAAATAATTCTGTGGTAGGGTAGAGGTAAGCGCTGCCTACTGGAAATACAGGATTCTTGTGTAAAAGGACAAAGCGGTCCCTTTTGTTTAGCGAATCAGACTATGGAATTGTTTTAATTGTTGTAACTAACGGAGAAAACAGCGAAAAGAAAAATTGCCGATACATTTTGTAAAGGAGGGGTAAAAGAGCAGAAGTGACGTAGAACAGTGCAGCGCTAGGATTGGATAGTGCGCCAGTCACGTGAACCCAGAGCAGGAGTGACGTAGAAAAGTGCCGCGCTAGGATTGGTTGGTTCGCGGACGGAGGGAATTGTTCTGATTGGTACGTTAGTGTGAGTCGCGCTGTAATTGGTTGAAGTTCCGTACACAGAACAGCGTTAGCGTAAAGAGAAAAACAAATAGAAAACATGCCGTATTACGAGTATGAAAGGGAGAGAACGTCATGGACGACAAAATTAAAGAATTTCTTTAAGAAAGACAAAAAGGTCGTGACTAGAGAGGGACAAGTAATTCCTCCGCCGAAATCAGCAGCTTCACATATGATGCTGAAATATGGATATCATACGTGCATATGGTTGGAAAACTGGGCAAAGTATACGAAGAATGATGGTGCTTTAGCTTTCCCTGAGAATGGTTCATTTAGTGTAGCGGTTTTGCGAAATTTGCGAGAAAAGATGACAAATCTAGAACCTAGACCTAGACCGACACAGTTTGAAGCATTGACGGAATGGGAGGATGAGATGTATGAGCGAGAGAGATTCAGAGGTTTTAGGGATCATGAGTTTATGCCTGGAAGGATGTGGGGAATAAATCATGAAGATAGAATAAAACGATGGAGATGTGCTAACATGACAGGAGGTTTGTTTCCAGCTTTTACAGTTGAGGAAGGGACTAAGAAAAAACGGACTGAGAAAAAGAAACATATGGAGAGGGAAAAATATATGCATGAGAGCGAAACGGATGATGAATTGCTGGAAGATATTCTAAATAGAAATCCACCTCCGTATCAGCAGTGTTCTACAGTGGTGACACCAAATGCGCCGCTAATAGAGACTATGCGAAATAAAAGTCCGGAGAAAAGAATTGAAATAAATAGGTCACAAGAACAAATGAGAACTTCACAAAATGAAGGAATAGAAAGCGACAATGCAAGCGAATTAGCAAGGACAACCAAAGAACTAACTGAGAAGATTAGGGAATTAACGAAAAATATGGAAGCAGTTACTGTGCCTGTAACAATAGGTCCAGTGATACCAGTTTTTGAGAATCAGAAAATTGATGAAAGATCTTTGGTGATTCCCATGAGTTCACAATTTCAGAGAGAAAAAGAAAGAATGGAACAAACTGCAAGTACAAGTAATTTGGCTAGTACTTACAGACCAAGTCCACCTACAAATTTGACGGTGAATGAGTGCAATGGTAGGAAAATGCATATGGTAACAGAATCTGCAACAGAAACCCCTGAAAAGAGTGGTAATTGGGTAGAACTAAATAATACACCCATAGGTCCGACTCCTGATGAGTTAAATGAGTGGATGAAGGCATTCAAAATAAAAGAACCAAAAGAAAAACCATTAGATGTAATTAGGTTAAAAATTGACATGGAAGAATTAATTCTAGGAACGATTGGTACAGAAAAGATAAAAAATTACCAGGATGACGAAATAATGTTTCTGTGCAAAAGTATTACATGGAGAGCAAAGAATTTACATGACAAACTAGAAGAAGTAGCCAGTGAAATTGGAATAGACTTTGCGAAAGTGAAAACGTTGCAGAAACCATATAGAGTAGACTTTTGTGAAAAGGATATTGAAAATTTGAACACGGCAGGAAGGCTGACACAGGTAAAAGAGTTAATTGTGTTGTTGAGAAAATGGGGTGATGTGGACAGATGGAAGGTTAGATGGACGAAGAAGAATGAGAAAACTACAGACAAAGGTTCATTGGCCTTTATGATAACTGAAAAAGAACCTGTTGCTAAAGAATACCCTATGAGAGAAACTCCAGGTGGTAGTTATGTGCATGTTCCCTGGACTAGGCAGGACATACTGTCATTTACCAATGACTTTCCAAAGCTAAGAGAGAAACCAGTTGAGTGGTACCGACAAGTAGAGAGATTTGTAAAGGTTTCAAAAGTGTTGTGGATAGATTTAGATGGATTATTTGACATAGTGGTACCAACTGATTTGTGGTCAGAATGTAAGATTACAGTTGACTGGCCAACTACAGAATATCCAAGAGATCCTAAGACAGGAGCTCCAGGTCCTGATGTGATGAAAAAGTATGATAAGGTGATTACCTTTTTGAAGAATAAGATTCCTCCTAAAGAGACAGATTGGGTAAAAATCGATAGAACTACACAAGAAAGTAAGGAGTCTGTACATGCCTATTATGAAAGGTTGTTGTTGATTTTCAAGCAGTATAGTGGATATGAGGAATTAAGTGAAAAGGATATGAGTCATTTTGTGTACAGATTTGTGTTTGGATTGAAACCAGAGATTAGTGAAATGATTAAACAGCATATGATTAATTGGCAGAATGGCACAGTCGATGATGTGCTGAGGTATGCTAAGTATTGCAGTGATGATATTGAGAGTAGACAGCGTAAATTGAAAGAGAAGGCAATGTGGGCACAGGTGAAGGTGGCAGAAAAACAAGAAGCTCAATTGGACAATAATAATGGGAATGAAACAGGACAGAATAAAATGCGACCTAACATAGGTAAAGGGAGTCTAGAAGAGGCAAAGAAGAAATGGCCATGTCATAATTGCGGAAAATTAGGGCATTGGAGAAACGAGTGTAAGTTCCCACCTAAACCTAATCCGGAAAATCAATCATTGACTCCACAGGTGCAGAATGAGGTAGTTGTTCAACAAAGTCAGGTGCCGCAACCACCACTTCCCAACACTGTTAACCAGCAAAGATACAGTACAGAAACAGGATTCTACGGAGGAGAGCAGGTAACACAGTTGCCGCGAGCAGCTAACATTTCTCAGTATTGGTTGCGTCAGAGTGAGGATGACCCGGATGAAAGATTCTGACGGTGCCCAGGAGAGGGAAAGAGTGCGTACTTGGCGCAACTCTAGAGGTAGATCAGTCTGGTCCCTTTGTGGATGGAGAAGTGAATGGTGCAAATGTAACATTCCTTGTCGATACTGGAGCTACCCGTTCTACTGTTAGATCAGTGGAAATTCCAAACCTTCCTCTCTCAGGTGAATACATCCAAGTAGTAGGAGTAGCCAATCAGCAGATTAAAACACCACTTACTGAATTGGTGGAAGTAAAAATTGGTTCCTTTAGCAAAATGCATAAATTTGTAGTGTGCGATTGTAGTCCTGTAAATCTTTTAGGTCGTGACCTCTTGTGCAAGATGAATTGCACAATTTACTGTACGCCAGATGGAATTGGATTTCAGACCTCAGATGAAGATGTCTTGTATAAAGTAACTTTGATGAATCAGGAACCTGAAATGAATGGTTTGTTTCCTGCATTTGATGCAGAAAAACTTCCAGAAGAACTAAAAAGTGCAGTGAAAGAAAGTGTGTGGGATTTTACAGGAGAAGACATTGGATTAATGAAAGAAGTTGATCCCGTAAAAGTAACAGTAAAAGAAGGAACAACTTACCCGAATACGCCACAGTACAAATTAACTCCAGAAATAATTGAAGGAATAACTCCTGTAATAAATAAAATGATTGAACAGGGAATTCTAAAAGAAATAATGAGCAGTCCATGTAATTCACCTATTATGGGACTGAAAAAGCCAAATGGAACATATAGAATAGTACAGGATTTGAGAAAGATCAACAAAATAGTTGTGCCCTGTTGTCCAATAGTGCCAAACCCTGCAGTAATTCTATATCAAATTCCACATGAAGCTGAGTGGTACACTGTGATAGATTTGTGTCACGCATTTTTCTCTATTCCTTTGCATCCAGATAGCCAGCCATTATTTGCGTTCCGGTTCGGAGAGCGTATTTTGGCATGGTGCCGAATTCCTCAGGGGTATACAGAAAGCCCCTCAATCTTTAATCAGATTTTAAAGAAATCTCTGGAAGATTTAAAAATGCCAGAAAAGTCAGTGATGGTACAGTATATCGATGACCTATTGGTGGCATCGAAAACAAAAGAAGCATGTGTAAGTGATACAATTGCTTTACTGAACCATCTAGAGAAAAGAGGACATAAAGTGTCTCCTTCAAAATTGCAGTTTTGTCAGAAAGAAGTCCAGTATTTAGGCCATAAAATTGAGAAAGGAGTGCGAAAGATAGCGACAGAAAGAGTAAGAATGATTCAAGGAATGAGAGCACCAATGACGCAAAGAGAGGTAAGAATGTTTCTGGGAATGGTTGGATATTGCCGACAATGGATAAGTGGTTTCTCTTTGATTGCAAAACCATTACAAAAATTGACCAAGAAAGATGTAAAAGACCCTTTTGAGTTAAACAATGAAGAAATGAAATCTTTCAAAGAATTGAAAAAGAAATTGTGTGAGGCACCTGCATTAGGCATGCCTGATTATGAGAAGGATTTTGAGTTGTACTGCAGTGAAAGAGATGGATGTGCGTTTTCAGTACTGGTACAAAAACATGGAACAATGAAAAGACCAATTGCTTATTTTTCAGCTGTTTTAGATCCTATAGCAAAAGCATTGCCCGGATGTCTGAAAGCAGTTGCTGCTACTTGTGTAAGTCTGGAACAAAGTGAAGGTATAGTGATGGGGTATCCACTGAGAGTATATGTCCCCCATTCAGTAGAAATTCTTTTGACAAGAACAAAAACACAGTACATGACACATAGTCGGCTGACTAAGTACGAAAAAGTCATCTTGAGTGCTGAAAATGTGACCATAGATAGATGCATGAATGTGAATCCTTCAACATCATTGCCAGATGAGGAGAGTATAATTGAACAAAACGAAGTAGATCATGATTGTCTGAACGTGCTGGAATATTGCACGAAACCAAGAGCTGACATAAAAGATGAACCTTTAAAGGAATCTGATTATGTCATGTTTGTAGATGGCTCATGTTTGAGAACAAAAGAAGGAGTTTTAAGCGCAGTTTACGCAGTGTGCACTGTGGCAACTGTAATGGAAGCGTCTTGTCTGAAAGGAATAAGGTCTGCACAAGTTGCGGAACTGATTGCTTTGATTCAAGCATGTAAATTAGGAAGAAATGTAAGAAACGATTGTGACCGATAGCCAATATGGTTTCGGTATCGTACATGACTTCGGTCAGATTTGGTCACAAAGAGGTTTCTTGACGTCTGCAGGAACACCTATCAGAAATGGAGATTTTGTTAAAAAGCTGCTTGAGGCGATACAGTTGCCTAAACAAATCGCTGTAATGAAGTGCAAGGCTCATAAGGAAAACGAAGATTACATAGCCGTCGGCAATAATTATGCCGATGAGATAGCCAAATATTGTGCAGAAAACATGGTGTCCATGAACAAAAATAGAGAAAGGGAGCATATCTCTTCTCCTTTGCTTTTTACTAATACTGTTGAGACATGGGATGAAGTAAGACAGTTACAAGAAACTGCAAGTGATGAGGAAAAAGATTACTGGATAAAAGCAGGATGTAGAAGACAGGAAAATAATGGTGTGTGGGTATACAGAGACGAAAGACCAGTTATGCCTGATAGCATGATTGCAGACATGGCACGGATGTACCATGGACAAGCTCATATTGGGAGAGATGCAATGATCAGACTTTTTAGACAAACCTGGTATAACCCAAAATTCAGAGCCATTGCTGAAAGTCTTTGTCAAAGATGTCTTATTTGTCAGCAGTTTAACCCAGGAAGAAAAACAGTAGTGAGTCTAGGAACAATAGGACGAGAAGGAGGTCCATTCACTAGAATGCAGTTAGACTTTATCGAGATGCCCCCTAGTAACAGACTAAAATATGTTCTAGTGGTTGTCTGTTTGTTCTCTCGTTGGGTGGAGGCATACCCCACTAGAAGGAATGATGGAACAACAGTGGCAAAACTTATGCTGCGAGAGTTCATTCCAAGGTATGGTTTTCCAGTCACGGTTGAGACAGATAGAGGAACACATTTTCAAAATGAGTTGATCCAATTGATTTGCGAAGCATTGAGTATTAAACAAAAACTACATTGTGCTTACAGACCAGAGGCTTCTGGGGTAGTGGAGCAGATTAATGGAACAATTAAGAACAGATTAGGAAAAATGTGTCAAGCTACAGGACTCAAATGGCCAGATGCACTGCCTCTTGTTCTGATGACCATCAGAAGCATCCCTGAAAAGAAAACTGGACTTAGTCCTCATGAGATGATCATGGGACGAGCAATGAGACAAGCACACGTACCTGTCAACAAGTTATTGACTATAACTGATGATCTAGTACTGGATTATTGCAAGGGACTGGCTGATGTGGTGCGTTCTGTGTTTCATCAGGTTGGACCGGATGCGACCACTCTTGAAAGAAAACCAGCCCACGACTTGAATCCAGGAGACTGGGTCCGAATAAAAATCCACAGGAGAAGAAACTGTCTAGTTCCTCGCTGGGACGAACCACGACAGGTAATCCTAGTGACAACGACTGCAGTCAAGTGTGCAGGAGTGAAGAACTGGGTCCATGCCAGCCACACAATCAGAGTTCAAGAACCTACTGATCGACATGTGAGTCGACGTCTGGAAGTGTGGGATAAAAGGTTAACAGCTGGGACAACAAGGATAAGAGAAAGGGTGCCAGAACTTGAAGATCGACCTGAAAGTCGACATCTGGAAACCCCAACTGCAAACACCTCTAGAGAAGAAGAGGAAGAAGAAGAAGAAGAAAGAAATTCAGAAGTTCCAGAACCTGAAGATCGACCTGTAAGTCGACATCTGGAAACATTTGACACAAGTTCAGGATCTGATGATTCAGTTGCAAACTGTGAAGAATTCCGAAGGAGAACTTGGGGTTATAAACCAATTAGAGAAGAAAATGAGCAAGAAAATGATCTAGATGAACAACCAAGTACAAGTTATGGTGGAAATCCTTCAGAAATAATATTAATAGATGAAGTAGGGAAAGAAGTACACAAAAAGTTAGAGAATCGAGAAGAACCCCGAGGCGCAATAGGGACAGATAGAGAAACAGAAGAACAGGGAAATTTAGAAGCAGAAAGGGAGGAAAACACCAAATCGAAAGAACACCGAGGAGGGACAGTAATAAGGGAACACAAGAAGGAGAAGACAGATCCACCAGTAGGAGATGACGAGATCATAAGTTTCAAAATAAGAGACAATAGTGAAACAGTTGAAACAGAAACAGAAGAGAGTGGAGAAGAGGAGAAGGCAAAAACTGAATCAAGAAAAAGAAATTGGAAATCAGAAAGAGAAGAAAAAGAAGGTGAAGCCAAAAGGCCAAGAAAAGGAGATAATTGGCCCAACAGCTATATAAGAAAATTGAGATATAGAATAATAAGAGCAGGAGACGAAAGTGCTGAACAAGTGAATGAAATAACAAGTCAAAAGGGACAAGAAAAACCAAGTGGAAAAAGATTACAAAAGTCCAAAAGAACAAAGAAAGTGAATGCAAAGTATAAGTCACCTGAGTGGCTGTATATCGCACTGACGGATTACAAAGAAGAAGAAAACACTCATGAGAACCAGAGACTAAGAAGTCGAATGGGAAAAGGTGAGATGCAAAAAACCTGAAGTGAAGACTTATAGTGCTTCTGCCGGACATGACAATTTTACTGGATGTGACAAATCACCGGATGTGACAACGAAAGAATTCTGGAGAGAATTAAAAGAAAGTACCAAGCAAAGACTTTTTGAAAGCAGGGTGGCATCTAAGTCATTTCTGAGGTGTAGTGACACAATTTTCTGAAACTTAACAAATAGAAAAAGCAAAATGGAAAATACTAGGGATAGAAGAGATAAATGTGAGTTTGTAAAAAGATGGTGCAAAATGTGCTGCTTTTGTACAGGGTTATTAATGACCATATGGATAGTTTTAGCAATCACAATTCCTATTAGTTTAGCTGTGATAGAAGCAAAGAATGATACTAAACCAGAAAAAGAAATTAATATTAAAGAACCAGTTATTTTAAGAAGTAGTGCAGAATTACATAAGGATAAGTCAGTAACAGACTTTTCTAAAAATGTTTTTACAAAATTGTTGTATGAATATGTAGAGACAATGGATGTGAGAGATTGTTATGTTTGTATGCAGTTGCCTGCATCAGTGTCGGAAGGTGTGACTTATCATCACCTACCTCTAACTTATGGAATAACCTGTAGTGTAATAGCAAGTTTATTTTATAAAACAGGTAGATTAGAATCTTATTATACTGATATAGATAAGATTTTTGCAAACATTCCAGTAGTACCAGAACTTAACAAAGTAAAACCAGCAAAGGTTTTAGGAGAATTCTTTCTAGAACATAGAAAATTAACCTTAGAAGAAATAGTTAGTAACAACCTTACCTGTGAGTTAAAGAAAGAAGAAAAGGTATTTTTAGAAATGGTTGAAGAAAGAAGAATGAAATTTAAAAAAGAAGCAATAAAAGAGGAAGGAACACATCTATGGATGTTTGAGGAAGGAAATCATGAAGGGAAAAAGATAAATGCAGCAATGACATTAGATTGGCCGCAAACAGGAAAGTTGTGTATTAGGAGAAATAAGACAGTCTATGACAATTACTTTGTAGGTTCCAGTATCTGCCATGACAATTATCAAATTCTGGGAGGTTGGGGATTCAAAGGTGGAAAAGATCCAATATTTCCAGGTATCTATTATATTTGTGGGAATAGAGTTTATTACAGGTTACCGGACCATTGGTATGGAACTTGCTATGTAGGCCTGGTCTTTCCAAAAATCTTTCATATGGACAGAGAAGAAAAAGGAACATACAAGATGATTAATAGCTTTACACGTAGAAAGAGGGAAAGTTTTTCAGAAATTGTAGGTGATATTTTTGGAGCATTAATACCAGCAGTGGGAATATCTTTGAATGCATTTAAAATTCGGAAGTTATCCACAGTAGTAGATCGTTTGTCTACAGATACTGCGGGAGGGTTCTTAATGGTAAATACCGAAATGGTTGCCATGAGAGCTATGGTGATGCAAAATCGGCTTGCCCTTGATATTCTTTTGGCAAAAGAGGGTGGAGTCTGTGGAATGTTGAAAGTCCAACATTGTTGCACTTACATTCCTGATAAAAGTGAAAATATACAGAAGTATATTACAAATATTACAAATTTGCACAAAGAACTAGTTCCACTGGAGGTTGAAAGTGTCTTGGGAAAACTTGGTAGAGGGTTTTCTTCAGTAGCAAATTGGTTGACCAGAATGAGTAGGCTAATGATAGGGAAAGTTATAATAATAGCAACTGTAGTAATACTGTTAGCCATGGTGTTGAAAATAGTAATAACGTGTATAAAAAGAAAAGTAAGACAAAATAAGATAAAAAGAAATAACAGAATAATGAAAGAGAGAGAGAGAGAAATGGGTGAGATTGAGTTAGAGAAAATGAAAGAAAACATGTATAAGTAGACAAAAAGACAAGATGAAGAAGAAACAGATGTGTAACTAACAAAAAGCAAAGGATGAAAGACATATACTGCCTGAAAAAGAAGTATAACTTGGGTTTTATGTGGTGATTTAAAAATCACCAAAGGGGGAGTTGATGGAGCAGAGAAAATAAAAATTTTTTAACCCCTAACAAATTTTATAAATAATTAATAAAATGTTCGTTTAAATGTATTAATCAACTCTGTACGTGTGGGAAGGGTAATACGCAAATGTATGTGCTAAATAATCTATTAATGGATGTCCGTGTGTCTAATTATAACGTAAAAGTAAATGCGTACTAATTTAAAATAAATGTATGTTTTTGTGCTTCATAGAAATAAACGTGTTGTTGCAAAAACAATAGTGATGGTAAGTAAGAAACAGCTTAAATGTTGCTTTCTGCTAGGTAATAACTAATTGGGGTAAGTAGATGACGGGAGGGAAACGAAAAGGCTATTTTTCTCTATTTTAATTATGTTTTGTTTATTTCAAATTAGTGCTTCTAAAGTATAACCGAGTGGCGATATAAAATGGCTGCCAGTGGGTGATGTGCGCAAGCGCAAGGGAGACATGTGACACGGGAGAGAAGTCGGAGAAAAACTAACCTCGTGATGTTGCCGAGAGGCTAGGATGCGAGAAATGGTCAAGGCCGATGTGACCTAATTGAACTGATAGTGTGCCGTGGTGATCAGCAGAGACCCGTGGGAAACCAGTTTAAGAGAAAGGACAATGACTGCAGAGTTCTCGAATGTATCGAAAGAAGTTACAAATGTACTGATCGAAGCGGATGGAAACATGTCTTGAACTGTGAGAAAGGAAATGATCCAAGGACCATTGGATCCAAGAGAACTTGATTAAAAGAATGAATAAGATGACATGCATGGACCAATGAAAGAAAAGCGTGTTATTAATGTTGCAACAATTAGTTAGCAAAGTTAGAATTAGGGTATAAGAGGGCCTACTCTTAGTGGGAGGGGTCAGTCACAGTCACAGTCAGGAGCGGAGTTGGAGAGTCGTGTTGGTGCTGGTGGCTTCCAGTGCTGGGTGGTCCTAATCGATCCCTTACTGAGCGGGAGATGCTGAAAGACTGTTAGATGAGACGGGTTGCAGGTAGCTGATGCTGACGAGCTGAAGTTTCTGTTGCTGTCTTAATTTTCCAGTTGAGTATGAGAATCAGGTTATTTCTAATTCCTAAACTTAGGTTAGAAATCATTAGGCTAAATTAGGAAGGTAGGCAGGTAATTAAGGTTTTGCTTCATGACGAAAAATTTCCTTTCTGCAATAAATTGATTATGCTTAATAAATATTTGAATTAATAATGAATGAATAATTGAATAAAAGTTTTGAATTCTTTCTCATGCTTTTAAAATTATATAAAATTTAAGATTCTTTAAATAAAATGACTCAGTGGTTATTTTCCTAAATGATTGTGACATCAGTAATTGGTTATTGTGATTTAGCTGGACTTAATCACTATGAACTAATTTCTTACATGAATGATTCATCGACAAAACAATGAGCAGGAATATCTTAGGAAATAACTAAAAGAAAGCGATAAGTTAAGGTAATAAGATATCCCGGCTCCTTCCAGCGGTACATAAATGGTGTTTTCCATTTAGTTCTCATGCTTCTCCTAGGAGTACATAATTTCATAAAGTTGTAAAGGAAATCCAGGTGTGTGCGTGTGTGTTAGGCGATGTTTATGGGCCCCATCGTCATGTGGATGTGAGAAAATATAGTTTGCCCCTGGATGACCTATAAGTGACCTAGGAGGAGAATAGTTTTTATTGTACGCGCTGCATCACCCTCTACGCCGATGATGTCCTCCTCTATGCACACCGCCCCAGACAAACATTCCATAGACTCATCCACATTTTAAGGTCTTTCGGAGAGTACTCCGGGTATCGAATTAACTGGGACAAGTCCTAGTGTTCTCCCTGGTGGGAGCACCTCCGGTGTTGACCTCCGCATGTAAGGATCTGCTACATAAGGAGACTTTTAAGTACCTGGGTATATGGATCACTAAATCCGAAATGGACTTCCTGCACCTGAATGTCTACGCACAACTGAATAGGCTTAAGGGCGATGTGGCCCACTGGCGCAGTCTGCCGGTTTCGCTCATGGGACGCGCTGTCCTGTTCAAAATGATGGCCCTGCCGCGCCTACTGTATGCATTACAGAATACTCCCTTTGTGGTCCCAGAGAGTTTCTTCCGTGCACTGGAGGCAGAGCAGCGCACGTTGCTGTGGGGGGGGGGGGGGGAGCCCCAGAATTGCCCTACGAAAGCTCCAACTGGGGGTATACGAGGGAGGACTGGCGGTACCGGACCTCAGAAAGTATTATTGGGCGACACAGCTTGTAAACATTAATGGGTGGGTTTTCTCCTCTACCGAGGAACCAGCGTATCGGGTGGACCGTATAGCCCTGGGGAGGGGCAGCTATCTCTCGGCCCTCTACAAGAAACGTAGGGGCGGCTCAATCCTCCCACCTCACACGGAGGCAGTGGTCGCGGTGTGGCGGAAAGCAACCAAAATGACGGGGTGGGAAGCCAAACTCATGGAGCAAACCCCATTATGGGAAGGGGATTTTATGAAGGAAACTGTGTGCTTACGGGGCTTCCGTGGCTGGAGTAACATTGGTATAGATCTCCTGGGCGATGTGTGGAAAAAGGGGAAGATGCTAGACTTTGTCGCCATGCAATCGGAATATCGGATGGGAGAGGGGGAATTTTTGCGATACTTACAGCTGAGACATGCGCTGCACTGCCATTTGAAGGAGGGGGACCAATTGCCAGAATATGCTACGCTGGACGATAGGCACTTGCTTGATCCAATGATCGACAAGGCCATTTCACTCACGTATAAAAAATTAATAAATAACACACCGGATCCCCTGGGGCCATTACGAGAGGCATGGGAGTCAGATCTGGGCCTCCTCGAGGACGACGACTGGGCAGAGGCTCTACAACACCCTAGAGAAATAGCGATAAGGGCACGATTTCGCTTAGTCCAGCTTCGAATTCTCCATAGGTCATACATCCCTAGGACAGTGCAGTATCACATTGGTTATTGTGGGTCCGATAAATGTGCGCGTGGCTGTGATGAGTCCGGTACATTCTTTCATATCCTGTGGGCATGCCCTAGGATACAGAGGTACTGGGAGACCGTAGCCCAGGTGATGTCTGAAGTGGTGGGCACCACGGTCCTGGTAGACGCTAGGTGGCTTATATTAGGAGTGACTGGAGATGTGGTATGGCCCAAATGGGCCACAGTCTGGCTCGCAGTAGCAGGTGCAGTGGCAAAACGTAATATTGCCCGACTATGGGGCGCTGGTGAGGTCCCATCGGTGGTGGGCTGGAAAAAGGATCTAGACTGGTGTCAAAGGGCGGAGCACGCTGTGTACCGGAGTAGAGGGTGCCCATGGAAATGGGAAAAGATCTGGGGGGCCTGGATGGCCTACAGGGGGGAAGTGCTGACCGATTGAGACGAACCAGCCAACAGAGTGCAAGTGATTACTGGGTCGACAGTGATCGCCTTGGGGTCAACAGTGAACTGCGGGAACTGTACATGGTGAACGCTGCTATTGTTTTGTATGTGCTAATCCACTGCTGTGTATACTGTACCATCTTATGGAAGCATTTTGGGTTTGTTAATAAAAAGATGTTTAAAAAAAAAAATTTGTGGCTTGGTGTGTTGCCAAATATGTTGATGCTCTATCTGCACCCTTGTCTAAAGTCCTTTTGTTTCCCCCATCCCTTGCTTGGCAAGGCATTGCCTTGGACACAGGTAAAGGGTACCTTTTCGCCACTTCAGCCATCCTACGGTTGCCACAAAAACAATCCCTGTTCCGGAAAGGTGTACAGCACATGTTTCACCCTCCACCTTTTATCATGCCCCAATGGGATCTGAATTTAGTTCTCACCTTATTAATGTGTTCAACATTTGAGTCCATGCACAGCTGCCCTCTGAAACTGCTTACCATCAAAACAGTCTTCTTTGTGGCTAAAACATCTGTCACAAGGGTTAGCGAATTCCAGGCGCTTTCTGCTTTTTCCCGGATAAGCTGATCCTCAGGACCCATGCCTCCTTCTTGCCAAAGGTGGTCACTCCTTTTCACGTCGGGCAGAACATAACACTGCCTACTTTATTCGCCCCACCTCATCCTACCAAGAAAGAGGAGAGACTCCACTGCCTGGATCAAAAAAAAGCATTGTAATTCTACATTGATCGCACTAAAGATTTCCGGATCGATGTTCAACTCTGTTGGATGTGTGGAGGTAAGGCACAGTAGTCCATAAGAGAACCATGTCCAGATGTATTGTCCTAAGTACCAAAATATGCTACGCAATGACCAAGAAACAACCCTCTGAGGGCTTGAGAGCTCATTCCACCAGAGCTAAAGCTGTGACCACTGCGATTGCTCAAGGAGTCTCAGTTCTGGGGATCTGTCAAGCATCTACGTGAGCACTGCTGCACACGTTTGCCAAAAATTACTGCTTAAAAAGTCAGGTCCAGTGAGATGGGCATTCCTCTATTTTAGTCCACAGACCCACCACCGGGGGGGATATTGCTTTGGTAAGTATTCTAAGCTATGTAATCTGTGGCTAAACGTCTTTATCAGATGAGTAAGTTACTTTTGCTAACACCCTATCTGGGTAGAGACTTTATCTAGCTGCAAATTCCTTACCAACCCTCCCTTCCTCCTGTTCAGTGAACTGCCATTCTCACATAAAGGAGCTCCTTCAGGACCTCACCTTGGTACACTGGTCATTCCGCCTCAGTTTGGCTTTGTGCTAATGGTGCGGGAAAACAGTCATTAACTGAGGTCAGGGCACTGAGGTGGCTCCTACATAAGCACCGCGCACGTCACTTCTCGATCAGATAATGTCGACAAGGCCACACAGAGCCAAATGATGCCACATACCGGCGCGCAAGGGGACTGCTACATACAATCCTAGATCCTGTCCGACACCTGGGAAATATTTCAAGGTAAAGAATCTGCTGCTAGATAGAGTCTTTACCAGATAAAGTGCTACCGAAGGTAAGTAACTCATTCAATAACCATTGTATGTGCGTTTGGGCCTATTGTACCATAGCTAGATTATTCTAGTTGTGTTATGTAGGATGTGTATGCATTTCTGACTTTTTGATGCTTTTTTGTTTTTAAAATAAAATGTTTTGAATTATTTAATCTCCCAAGTTTTACAAGATTTGAAGGAAAACCATGCATCCAGTTTACATATATCAAAGTGAAGAAACAGAAAACAACCCTGAACAAGGTGGCCATGTCCTATGCAAAACGGTGGAAGAAAAGAATCTATATTTTTCAACTTTGTTTGTCAGATCTTGTACCTCCTAAGGAATAACGACCAACGTAATGATAGACAACCCAACATACCTCTGACTAATGTGCTAGTATTAGTGAGGAAAACGTGAAATCAATCTCCTTAAAAGATGTATTAAGGATCCAGTGCTTCTAAAAATCCCAGTGTTCATTCACCCTGAGGAGTGACTAGCAAGAAAAGAAAATTTGTTTCAAAGGAAATATTCACCTTGCTTATTAACACAGTTTATTTATTGATGAATACAATACCCTGTTCACATTATAATGATGAGGAATTGCAATGTTTGTTTTGTTTTCTTCATAACAATGAGTGTATATTAATATTATGAAGATGGGCTGATGCAACAGATCAAATGGGGTACAGTGAATAATATGTAACGGTATGTAATGTGATACCGACACAAACGACCAGGGACGTTGATAGTAGTTATGGCTCCCGGTTTTATGGTATTTATTTTTTTAACATTTTTCCGTCTTTATTTACCCATATTTATTTTTTGGCCATTTTTCTGTATTTCTCCATATTTATTTTGTGTTTTGCATATAAATGTGTTGTAAAACTGTACATTTCCATATTTATTTAAATAATAGACGCACACTCATAGTTTGATGTCTGTTGTGTTTTAGCTATTTAAGTTGCCAAATATTACATAGTAGTACATCCACTGGCAAATATTAGCATTATACCACAAATGTGTGTTGACACATGCCGTTATTTAAAGAAATGTCATCCTGTTTTTTTAATTTTCCATGCTGTCTATCTGCTCAGCTGTTGGGCTATAATTCATGAAAGATAGCATGAAGAGTCACTTAAAAGAAGCACATTTTCTGTATTTATCCACTTTTAAAAATAAATGCAGACAGAAAACCCATTGTTTTCTGTCTGTATTTATCTGTAAAAATCTATAAAAACGGAACACAGGGAGTCTTAATAATAGTCCACCCTGAAAGAGAGCTGAGATCGAAATTTAGATGTGCATTGATGCTGAAGTTGTAATTAACAATGCATAATGCTTCAAAAATTGATTCATCCAACTGGTGCTCATTGACGGACCAGGGGACACTCAAGGGATAGAAGGCATATATAAAGCTGGGTGTATAATAGTTCCAGTAGGAGTGAAGACCTTTGAGGGAATTAAACATACTGTAATAATGCTTTTGTAATTTCTCATTTGTTAATAGTTAATTCTAGTTAGCGATGAGCTGCTGGAAAAAAATGTGGTGTGTACATATGTTGCATCTTTTGAACACAACCAAGATTATATGTATGCTTCCCTATTTTCTCATGAATAAAATTCAATTAAAACAAATTTAAAAAGGTATCTTCAGCTTGTAAAATGTAAGTAACTTTAAAATATTTTAATAAAGTCAAAATGTTGGGTGGAATAGAGTTTCAGTTTAAATATTAGATATCTATAATGATATGTGTCTTATTATATGCTATTACAGTGTAGTATCTATAAGCATTGCTTTGTATAATGTATATTGTATGGTAGATTGATAATTGTATTATATTTTTAATGTTTATTATGATTTTCTTGTAATAATTATAAAAAAAGTTTAATATTCATTGATGTTTTTATTAATGCTTTGTATATATTTATGAATTGAGCAGGAATATAATTTTTTTAATGTAGTAAAATGCTAATATATTTTATATCATTCTAATTTTTATTAGGTATTGTATTTTTAATGTTTTTATTATTTCATAATGGTATAAAATACATTATAATTGTAATTATTTTTAAAAATATTAAGCAATTGTAGAGGTATTCTGTACGGAGCAGTTTGCTAATATTTCAATATGATGTTCCCATGTGTTTACTTTGGAGTATGTGATAGTTTAAGCTATGTTTTATAGATAGTGTAGGTCTCGGTTGCTTGGAAAGAGTAGGAATTTGCTAGCTAACATTTTATGCATTTGGTGAGCTTGGAAAGTTTTAGGGTGTAATTGTTGGGTTAGGGCTAGCTTTTGGCATGGGTCCTATTAGCTTTGTTCTTTTTTTACATTTCTATTAATAGAAATAGGGCAGGATAGCTTCTTAAAGTGAGAATTGGAGGGAATTATACCACCCTCCCACTAGTATTGTTTCATGGGATAGTGTACTGTTGTACACATTCCATGAGGATATATGGAACTTGGGTTGCTGATGTGTCCTGCATGGTGCATGCATCCAACTCAAGTGTCATAAATGTAGTGTAAGAATAGATTTCCTTGATAGATTGGCGATTCTACATATATGCTAAGTCTTTACGTTTTTTTTATTTCAAAGGCAAATTGAATGTTGGTAGAGAGGTCTTACTTAAGGTGGATTTTTGGGGATGTTTCATTAAAACTTGATTTAAATGGAATAACCTTCTTGTATTGCTGTACCAGGGATGTATATTTAGTAGGGGCTATTTGATTCGTTGCCTGTTCAAAATCCTTAACAATTTTTCCGGGGTAGAAACATATTTTTTTCTTCAATTATTTGTAGTAATTTGCGATATGTGGAGCTTTGTTTATTGGCCAAAAGCAGTGGCGACTCCTCCGCTTAGGCGGAGGCGCGTCGCCCCACTGCTACAGTGCAGCAGTAAAAGAAAGGAAAAATAAAATGATAAAAACGCAATATTATTATCATTTCATTCTTCCCTGCTGTGGCAGCATGAGGGCGGGGCTGCTCTGCTGACAGAGATGGGGAGGAGTGGTGGGCACTCTCGGGCCGGCCAATCAGTCATGCGCACTTTAGCATGTTCTCCATGCAAGCTGCATTACAGCCTATATGGAGAACATGCCCATGCCCCCAGTCCCCGTCTGAGCGCCAAACCACGGCGCTCAGACCAATCACAGTACTGCATTGCAGTGTTGTGATTGGCTCAGGGAAGCCTCGCTGCTTCCTGTTCTGAGGAGAGACAACGTGGGACAGAGCGGCAAGGAGGTAAGTACATTTTTCTTTTTTTCACAATCATACCTCCTTACCCCCTCGCTCCCCTGCCTCACCACCCCAGATCCGTGCTGGCCACCACTGCGCAAGAGTGCATACATTAGTGGAATGTTAGTGTGTTGCACTTGCAGTTGATAGTGTATATTTTGGTAAAGGGTGGTGGATAGGATTTCATAATTTAGCCAGATAGTGCATTGTGTAAGTACATTGTTAGATGTGCTGAAAACTATAATATTTTTCATTATTTTCATTATCATAACGAATGAAGCTCTCCTTTGTATAAGTTATTTTTAGGTGGTCAGGAATATTTATTTTTTGTTCACAACAATGTAATTTCTGATAATAGCACAAGCATAGCAGTTCAGTAATATTTACTGCACTTGAAATTGGTTCTTTTTTGGAAGTGTTTGCTTTAGTGTAGGTATAACCCATTACATATAAGTAGGGGTTTCACATTCAGTATAGTCCTGCAGGTAAATTATATTAGACACATTCAACTTTTCGCATTTGGTTTTTAGTACGTTTGAGTTTTGTTTTGCATTTGAAACATAGTAAAAAATGCATTACATTTTTTGGTTATGCCCACTTTTGCTAATTGTTGTTTACTGTAGTTTAGAGGATCAGTTTATTATTTTGAAAGAGCTAGTAAACTTTCTTTCTGGAGGCAGTTTGTGTAGTGGGAGGTTCCAAGGTTCTGGTGAGCTTGCCCTCAGGCAGAGTGATATCAGGCTTTACAATGCAGGTCTTTACCCCACATGCCTTTTACCCCGAAGCATTACAAAATGTTAACCTTTACATTGTAATAACGTGCAGGGCTTTACAACGCATGCCTTTAATTTGCATTGTAAAGTAGATATTTGTGTGTGTTTGTTTGTGCATATATATATGACACATATGGAGCAGCCTAATTTTGGCTCTACCCTAACACATCATAAAAGCGCAATATATACGTGCACTTAGCAATACATACTTTGTGTGTCCTAACGTTATTAATGTAAGATGGTGGACTTAAATTCAATACTGCAGTGCATTCCTTATAGAACTTAGAATTCATATACACCATGTGCCTTAACCTTGTTGAAATTAAATGGAGTCTTTAGAGATTGGTTAAACCCATCCTCACACTATTAGAATGTATTTACTTCAGAAACTAGAAAGATTAATGTAAACGTGTGCACTAATGTTTTCACATTTGCATTCATAATGTAGTTCTCACTTACACCTATATTCATGTATTTCAATTTATATTGCATTTACCTAAAGTGCAACCTGAATTTAATGTTGAATTTATGCACTCACATGTGTCATATATTTGTAGCTGTACATGCACATATAAGTACCTTTTAAATGTGTACCATTGAATAATACATTTAGAGTTGACCTAAGTAGGCCTGTATTTCTTTTTGCATAAATTACAGCTTTCCATTTCTGCTTGCGTGTCTTTTTCCTTGCAGATGCATTCACGTGGTTTGTTAGTTTGAGAATAGATGTAACACTGTACTAGTGATAGAGAGCCTGAGAAGAGGACCTTGACAAGGAATATGGAGATCCAGAGCCTTAACTGACAGTCCCTATTCATTAATATATCGAGGAATTGCAGGTACCCAGGGACGACATCGTTCCCAGGTCTGGTCTGGGAGAATCTTCTAATTTTACAGCTCACAACGTGAGAATAGACAGGACAATGGAGCCCCTGATGGTGTGAACTAGGGGTGCTACCCAGAAAATTTGTGTGGTATTAACTGGTGTTATCACAGGTTGATGTTGGCAACTTTTCCTTTAGACCTTGAGAGGCACAGACCTCTATGCTTTCCCGTTTGATTCTTTGCTAAGTGTGACTTAGGCTAACACTTATTTTCCTGTTCCTAGAAGACTCTTGACCGAGCTTCAGAAATGCTGACACCTTCCCACATTTTTCTCTGTTTTGACTTTTCCAACCCTTTTAGACTTGATCATCTTTTTTTAGTTTAGACTCTAAATCAGATGATTTTAGAGATGGCTCATGTTTAAAAGAGAGGATCGAAGACTCTTCTCTGAGCACCAGAATCCTTTGTTATTTTTCTGTATTGCTGTGACTGAACTTTTTGTTTGCTTCATGTTGATGGGCCTGAACTTCTTTAGGATGTTTGGCTATCCTGTTGTTTTTCTCTATCTTTACAGCATGGTATTGAGATTCATTTACATTAACTTGATGGCTAACTTGTAATAAAACTACGTGACTTTATTCACTGATTCCTGGTCCTCATTGTGTAGCTAAAATGCGTAACATTGTTAATTATATGTGTTTGACTAAATCTAACTCCCTTCACCTCTCAGTCGACAAAGAAAAGATCCATTGTAAATTCATTGGTAGGAGGTTGGCCCACCGCTGGATCACATTCATTTTGGTTTTAGGCATTCAGGGGCATATTATCAAGGGCTTTATCGCCGCTTTAGCAGCACTTTTTGCCGCTAAAGCGGCGATAATTTTATCGCCCTATCAGCAAGCTGTCGCTAACAGGCATTAGCGACAGCTTTCAGGCGTTAGCGGCCGGGATTTACATCGCCTTGCATGTCAGCGATAATTATCGCTAATGACATGCAAGGAAGGCGTTCCCTACTAAAAGCGACTGAAAACAGTCGCTAACACCACTACCCCCTATTAGCAAGGCAGGCGAAGCGATAAAATAATTCGCGCTAAGCGCGTTTATCGCTAGATTTTATCACCTGCTAGTGAGGATGACTTACCTGTTTAAAGTATAGGAGGTGGATTCTAATGCTGAATCCACCTTAGCGTTAATGCGAGAATATCGCTGGTTTCCCAGCGATATTCTCGCATTTTGTCGCTATCGCTGGAAATTTTATCGCTATGGAGATAAACCTTACTAATAGGGTGTTATCTCAGCGATAATTTTCAGCGATAGGCGGCGTTAAAAAAAAACGCGCTACGCGCGGTTAGCGATAAATATTGCACTTCCTTGATAATATGCCCCTAAGTGATTTACCCAGAATCACAGGATGTTGAGCCAATGCTGAAACTCGAACCTGGTTCCCCAGTTGCACAGTCGACAGCTCAGGCCATAATGCCACATGCTCTCCCCTAAGTGCAACAAATAATCAAGTGATCAACTGGATAAAAAAGCAATAATATAGCAAATAATTTAAAAGCGCTTTGTCACTATCTGAGGACTCAGAAAATGTGTCCTTATTTTAGTTTTTTAGAGCACTAACCATAATTTCTATGTGAAAAAGACCCCCTCATTATTACAATTTCTTACAAGTATGTCAAGGTAACTTCAGGCGTGCCACACTTTTGGAATAAATATAGAAAGTTAGCAATCTAGGTGTTCATTAGAACACTGTGGAGATGCAGAGGTCAGGGGCATGGACTCGGACAATGGAGGGCACGGAGGAGGGAACAGAGGCAGCAAGTTGAACATGCTGGGCAGGCGGGAAGGGCAGTGGCAGCACAACGGACCATGGAGGGCAGGGGAAAGGTGCCAAGGGCCACAAACCAGCCATGCAGGACAGGCAAGAGAGGGTATGGCAATACCAGAGACCATTGAGGGCAAAAGGGAGAGGCAGTGGCAGAATAACATACATGCCAACAGACCCGATTCAGACAGGAGACTCCCAAAGTTTTTAAGTCCAAAAGGTCTTTATCTTAGCTGTCTCTCACCTAAAATCTCCTCTTTTTCAATGTAAGTCATTGAGGGAAATCAATTCCCAGATTTTGTTTCAAAATTTCCCTCTTACCAAGTTCAAAACGTTGGCATGCATTTTACATTGGACCATGGAGCACAGGGGGAATAGGGTAGGGACATGGACTTTGACAATAGAGGGCAGGAGGGAGGTGGGCAGGGGCTGACCTTACAGGGCAGGCACCAGTGGTTGCGGCAGCACAATACACCACACCGTGGAAGGCAAGAGGGAATAGATAGCATGTGGAAAAATGGAGGGCAGGGGGCAGTGCAGGAGCAGCAAGCTGACCATGCAGGGCTGGTGGGATGGGCGCTGGAAGCACAAACCACCATGAAGGGCAACAGGGAGACTATCATGGCATACACACAGACAACAGGGGAAGGTGGCAAGTGGGAGTGTTAGTGGCAGCACAACAACCATGGTAGGCAAGATGGAAGGGGGAGAGCCATGCACAAAATACCATGGAGGGTAAAAGGGAGAGGCAACGGCTGGACACAGACATGAGAGGGCAGTGGAAGGGGACAGGGGCTTCACAACAGATCGTGCAGGGTGGGCTGGAGGAGCAGTTGCAGCACAACAGAACATGGAGCACACAAGGGAGTTGCAGCAACATGGACCTTGGAGGACTTGAGGGAGGGGATAGGGGCATGGAACTCGGACTATGGAAGGCAGGGTGGAGGAGACAGGAACAGGCAGCACCCATTGGACAATGCTGGGCAGGCGGGAGGGTCAGTGGCAACTCAGCAGAACACTCAGAGTAGACAAGAGGGGCAGTGGCAGGTCCATGGCACATGGTGCGCAAAAGGGAGGGAGCAGGGGCATGCGCACAGACCTCGATTGGCAGGAGGTAGGAGGGTAAGGGCAGCAATCTAAGCACGGAGGCTAAGGAGGGCAGTGATAGGGGCATAGCCTCAGGCAACGTAGGGCAGGAGGAGTGGGCAGGAACATCAAGCTAACTGGAGAGCAGTGGCAGTATATCGAATCATGCAGGAGGGAGGGAGTAGGTGCATGGACTCGGACAACTGCTTTTATCCTTGCATATTACATATTCATTTATAACATCCCTAATCACATCTGAAATGCCATCATTGTTGATAATACTGTGCATGGCAGGGGCATGAGTTATAGTTACTTTAGGGTACGAGTTATAGTTACTTGAGGTAGGCAGGAGAGAGTCTCGCAACATTGCCAATTTAAAAATAGAGCTTTTTTCCAATGGGCAAATTTTCTCCGCAGGAGTCAGCAGGAACGAGTGCTCTGATTGGCTGCCAGTAACATCAGAAAAATGTTGGTGGCAGTCATTACAGGACCTGGGGACTTAGTCCTTTGTCCTGAACTTTAAAAAAAAAAAGTGATATAAGGAGGCAGGATAGGGATGCCCTGCCCCCTGTCTAGGCCCCATGGGGTGGGACCAAGAAGGACCCTCCCCGGGCCAAAGTTAAAAACAAAACAGTAATTTTTGCCACAATCCCACAAACTCCTGCAGGATCGAAAAAAATAAAACTAAATGGTGGCACATTCTTTCATTAAGGGGAAGGGGCTGAGGAACCCTCCTCCTGAGCAGTTTTCAGCCCCAAGGACCCCATCCCCAGGGCACAATTTATTAAAATGGGTAGGGGGGACACGCGACCCCCCCTCCCCTTTAATTTGAAAATTGGCCATGGGGAATAGGGGCCACAGGGCCAAATAAGGCTCAAGGAGGAGGGCCATGCAGCCTCCCCCTCCTTTATTTTAAATTGCGGCCCTGGAGGATTGGGTCCTCAGGGTCTAATAAGGCTTGGGGATGAGGGCCAAGCAGGCCCCCTTTAGTAAAATAAAAAGGGCTCTGGGGATGGGGTCCGCAGGGCCTAATAAGGCTCAGAGAGAGGGGTGATATGGCTCCCCTATCCTTTAATAAAAAAAAAATGGGCTTGGGGTCCCAGGGCCTAATGAGGGTCGGTAAGGGTGGCCACGCGGCTCCCCTCCCTTTTAATTAAAAAAAAAGTTGTTGGGGATGGGGTCCCGAGAGTCTAAGAAGGCTCTAGGTGGGGGGGGGGCCATACCGCTGCTCTCCCCTTTCATTAAAAAAAAGCCCTGGGGGATAGGGTCACCAGGTCCTAATAAAGGTCAGGGAGGGTAGCCATTTGGCCCCCCCTCCTCTTTATATAAAAAAAAGGACCTGGGGAATGAGGTCCCCAGGGCCTAATACGGCTCAGGGGGGCACTTGAACCCTTCCCCTTTAAAAAACATAAGGTCTGGTGGCCAACCCCACGCCACGCATGGATGAAGGCAGTGGACTGCAGATGTTTGACTTTATGTATGGTAATAAAATATTAATTTATGTTAAAAAAAAACTAGAAATTCACTGAAAACAACAAAGGTTAAAGTAACATCATAGTTAGGTGTGATAAAAAAGATCTATTTTTGTTTAAAAAAACCTTAGAAATTCACTGAAAAAAGAAAGGTTAAAGTAACGTTATAGTTAGGTGAATATGCCAGTGACAACACTAACGTTTTGAAGTAAACAAAACACAGAAATCCACTTGCATCCTCTCTATGCACTGTATATGACCTCACATATGACATCACTTGTGACATGTTATATGACTTAATTTATGACATCACTGATTATATCTCAAATGACATCATTGATGACATCACTGATGGCATCACTGATGACATCACTGATGACATCATCCAATGAGCGTGCTAATTTGTTTTATAGTTTACATAGTGGCGGATAACTACCATATAACTTTTCTACCTAATTTTGTATTGCCTGTGTCCAGCTATGCGGTATAACTGTTTACAAAACACATGCGCTCCTAATGTACCATAGGTATGTAGATGTATTGAACACATTATAAATCTTTGTATTGATTTAATAGGCCTGGGTGGAATTTGCGGAGTACCGCTATGCTGAACTCCGTGAAGTGACAAAAAAACTCCGCCAAGCTACGCGGAGTTCCGCAAGAGGCAGAGTGGGTTACCTTGCGCCGTTCGCACTGATTTTTAGCGCCGGGTGTTTGTACAGCATGAACGGCAGTCCACACAGCGCAAGAGGGCGCTGCTTCTTTCTGCCGCTCGAGTAGAAGTTCTACTCGAACTGCAGCTTCCTCAACGCGAACGGAAGGTTTCTCAATGCAAGTGGTAGCGACCATCCGCGAGCGCCCACATTGAGAAATCTTGCTGGGAAGTGGTCCAGCATTGGATTTTCCTCGCTCGTGCTCGCCAACTTACTATTGGCGAGCGCGAGCGAGGAAAAAACTCCGCTCTGCGGAGTGGAGTTTTTCGGAACTCCACGAGTTTTGCGGAGTGCGAAAAACTCCACAACCTCCGTAAACGGAGCAGAGTTCACCACCCAGGCCTAGTATTGAAGAGTAACTCTGGGTGGAGGTGTCAGTTGACTTGTGCTTATTATGTTCCCCACAAGTTTTTTTGGTACTGTCAAAAAAGTTTCCAGCAGGGGCAAAGATTCTACATACTACATACTAAGGGGCCGATTCCGATTCAGGCCGGAAAACGTACCGACCGACTCGGTACGGGAATGTTGTCCGACCGACACGTACCGGCGCTGCCCGATCCGCGTAGTACGATGCAATGCATGTGAATCACGACTGACTCGTACGGAACACAAGCCGAACGACCCAACCGCACGGAAACCAGCTATCCGGCCGGGAAACTACGCGAATCGAACCGACCGACACGCACCAGGAATGAACCCGACAGAAACGTACCCGCGAACTCCGACCCGCGCAGTACGATGCAATGCGTGTAAAACCAGACCGAGTCGCACGGAGCCCAAGCCGTACGACCGACACGCATACAAAATCGAGCCGAAGCAACCCAATACTCCGCGACCGACGCGTACGCAGCACATGAAACCCATCAGGAACACAGCTTGAAAGACTCGGAGAAGCACCCACGAGCCAACTGCAGCGTCCTACTCGGTCAGAAGAACGTCTCCTACATGCCTAAAAAACACAAAGGAAAAAATACAAAAAAAAGGGCCAAACAAGCAATGACAAAGTCAATAAATACAGGGGGAAAAAACATGGAACAAGGACACACCCACAACTCCACCCATATAAAGGCCACAAATCCCTACCATGATCCTTTGCAAATTCAACTGACCTGCCAGCACAGAACACCATCAGACAGCAACCACAGACACACTCACAATTCATCCATCACACAAGCCACACACCATTAGCACCTCCCAAATAGCACCCTCACATACACCCAGCAAAACCCACACTAACCCACCCTCACTTGCACACTCACACACACATCAATCCCCACCACCACCCATCACCATGCCCCCAAAGAAGAATCCAAAGTTCCTAGACAGTGAATTGGAAGTCCTGGTAGATGAGATCCTCAGGGTAGAGCCACAGTTGTTTGGTACATTGGTCCAACAGACCCCCATGTCGCAGAAAACCAAGATGTGGGAGAGGATCGTCGACAGGGTGAACGCACAATCACCATGTTTGCGCACAAAGGAAGACATCCAGAACAGGTGGTATGATGTGCGCAGGAGGGTCAAGGACCTACTCAAGAAGGATTACGCCTTGAGTAATCGCACCGGCAGTGGCCCTCCTGCCAAACCAGTATACCTCAGGCCCTGGGAGGAGAAGGTGCGGCCCATCCTACCACCAGTGAGCGTCTATGGACTATCAAACATCCCAGAGCCTGGTGAGTACACAACCAATACACACAATATTGTGTGACAATACACACACATCACTGTCAAGGGGATAGTCAAACCATGCACCCTTAGCAAATCCACAGCAACCAAAAGATAATCATCCCAAGATGTGTATGTTAGTCAGATAAACACAATACATGCCATCTCATAGTGATATGTAACTGTGTCATGACATGTACAAACCTAACAACAAATAGAGCAAGGCAGTGGCACAAATCTAACCAACAAACACAGTCAGATATTTTGCCACCACTAGAACACCACCACACAGGGAAGCTCACTGAAAGGAAGGAAGTCTGTGTATGCTGGTGAAGTGAGTGTAGGCAATAGCATGATGGGAGTTGTAGTCACAGATATTGGTCACCCTCACAATTGGCCCATCAACACCACTCTGAACCATGCTCACATCACAGGGAGTGGAAAAGAACTGACAAGATGGCTGACACTGGGTACTGCTGTGGGGAGCCCAAGGTCCTGCTGGGAACTGTGCAACAACCAACAGCAGGACACCACTGACTGACATCCTGAAAGCCAACTTGCACTCCCTGCAATGGAAGCACGTTCCATGGTGGGATATCTGGCTGGGTGGAAAGGAGGACTGACAGCTCTGACCATAGTTACCAGCAGCTTTTCTCTCACACCCCCTTAACACAAACTCCACACAACTCACCTGGGAGAATGCAATGCCTCGCACTCTAATTAAATATCCCACAAAGAACAACCACACTGGGTTATGCTGTGTGAAGCACAGGGACACTTTTGGGACTTGTAGCCAAACAAACGCCAGGACAACACTGTCAGCCATCCTGTCAGCACAGGCACACTACCCCACAGGGAAGCAGAGTCAAAAGGAAGGAAGTATGGGCATGCTGGGAAGGGGGGTGTAGGCAATAGCATGATGGGAGTGGTAGTCACAGCTCAACATCCCCCGCCCACATGGCCCAGCAAAATCACACTGAAGCATGCACACCTCACAGGGAGTGAAAAGCCACTTCAAAGATGTCTGACACTGGCCTCAGCTGTGGGGAGCACAAGGCCCTGCTGGGAACTGTGCACCAACAAACAGCAGGACACCACTGTCAGCCATCTTGCCATTGCTGTCACACTCACACACAGTGAAGTCGACTCAAAAGGAAGGAAGTATGGGTATGCTGGGAAGGGTGGTGTAGGCAATAGCATGATGGGAGTGGTAGTCACAGATATTGGTCACCCTCACAATTGGCCCATCAACACAACTCTGAACCATGCTCACATCACAGGGAGTGGAAAAGAACTGACAAGATGGCTGACACTGGGTACTGCTGTGGGGAGCACAAGGCCCTGCTGGGAACGGTGCAACAACCAACAGCAGGACACCACTGTCAGCCATCTTGCCATTGCTGTCACACTCACACACAGTGAAGTCGACTCAAAAGGAAGGAAGTATGGGCATGCTGGGAAGGGTTGTGTAGGCAATAGCATGATGGGAGTGGTAGTCACAGATATTGGTCACCCTCACAATTGGCCCATCAACACCACTCTGAACCATGCTCACATCACAGGGAGTGGAAAAGAACTGACAAGATGGCTGACACTGGGTACTGCTGTGGGGAGCACAAGGCCCTGCTGGGAACTGTGCAACAACCAACAGCAGAACACCACTGTCAGCCATCTTGCCATTGCTGTCACACTCACACACAGTGAAGTCGACTCAAAAGGAAGGAAGTATGGGCATGCTGGGAAGGGGGATGTAGGCAATAGCATGATGGGAGTGGTAGTCACAGATATTGGTCACCCTCACAATTGGCCCATCAACACCACTCTGAACCATGCTCACATCACAGGGAGTGGAAAAGAACTGACAAGATGGCTGTTACTGGGTACTGCTGTGGGGAGCACAAGGCCCTGCTGGGAACTGTGCAACAACCAACAGCAGGACACCACTGACTGACATCCTGAAAGCCAACTTGCACTCCCTGCAATGGAAGCACGTTCCCTGGTGGGATATCTGGCTGGGTGGGAAGGAGGACTGACAGCTCTGACCATAGTTACCAGCAGCTTTTCTCACACACCCCCTTAACACAAACTCCACACAACTCACCTGGGAGAATGCAATGCCTCAGACTCTAATTAAATATCCCACAACCACACTGGGTTATGCTGTGTGAAGCACAGGGACACTTTTGGGACTTGTAGCCAAACAAAAGCCAGGACAACACTGTCAGCCATCCTGTCAGCACAGGCACACTACCCCACAGGGAAGCAGAGTCAAAAGGAAGGAAGTATGGGCATGCTGGGAAGGGGGGTGTAGGCAATAGCATGATGGGAGTGGTAGTCACAGCTCAACATCCCCCACCCACATGGCCCAGCAAGCTCACACTGAAGCATGCACACCTCACAGGGAGTGAAAAACCACTTCTAAGATGTCTGACAATGGTGCTCTGTTGTGGGGAGTACCAGTCCCTGCTGGGAACTGGGCACCAACCAACATCAGGACACCACTGACTGACATCCTGAGAGTTAACCTGCACCCACTGCAAGGGCGGCATGCTTCATGGTGGGATAACTGGGCTGGGGGGAGAAGGAGGTCCGGATGTCAACCAAATACCACCAATGCTGGTCATGCACACACCTCAACATCCACATTGAAATGCATCAGGTTGGCAGGACAATGAGCCACACCAATATCAACCTCTGACTGTGACAACTTAGGATAATGCAATGTACAGGGCCGCATCCAGAGGTACAGTCACAACTGCCATGTGTATGAACCATTGATGCCTGCAGAAACATAACATACATTGTGTGTCTCTTCCAAAAACAGGTGATGATGGGGACACAGCAGCAGATGAGGAGGAGTCCCTGTCCCAGGCTCCGGTGGCCCCTGAGCTCTCTGGTGTGGAACAGCCTCTGCCCTCATCGGATGGCGAAGACCAACCTGGCACCTCCAGTGTGAGTCATCATGCAGCACCAGCAGGACCACCATCTGCACCCCCTGCACCCATTCCTCCAACATCTGCCAACACACAGACCACCCCCTCCGACACGGACAGAGCAAGGACACTGGATGACAACAGCACAGGGACCCCAGCCCACCGTGAAGCAACGGACAACAACCCCAGTACCAACCCCCAAGGGGGCCTAGGGTCACCTGTGCGTGCCACCGCAGGTCCTGTACGTGTGGCCCGGGGTGGTGGGAGGGGTGGTAGGCAGAGGTCGCTGTTTGCAGAGGGGTCTGGACTGCATGATGACCCACAACTGGCACGCATTGCTGATGCATACCAGAATAGCACCGGAGAGGTCAGCCAGGTAGTGGGGATCCTCAAGGACATTCAACAGCAGCAGGCTGCCCATCATGCCCACTTGGACTCTCACATGTCCCGTGTGTCTAGACACACATGTCCCGTGTGGAGACACACATGTCTGGCATGGAGTCCAAGTGGGACACATTGGAAGAACTGACAGCGGTACAGAGGGACATATTGACATGCCTCCACCAGATTAGCACCAACATGTCCACACCTCCCTGTGTGCCCACAACATCTGGTGCCGCAACAACTGCAACCGCCACAGGGAGGGAGGATGACTCTGGTGGAGAGTCCTCTGCACCGCAGCGGCCTGCACGTGAGGGTCCCCCAGAAAGAAGAGGGGTCGTCCGAGGAAGGACAACTGAGAGGCCGATGGCCATGTACATCCCCCAGGAACCCAACACCTGTTCTGGAAATTCTCCTTTGTGTGCAAACTGTTCACCCTGTCAAATGCAACCCAACTCTCCCACATGACATGGGGAGTTTAAGTTGGACTAATGTATCAGATGACTGTGGACTTTACTCAGGACATTTCTGCTACCAACACTTCCAACTCATCTGGGAACTTTGGATTCCAATCCCAATGTACAGCACCCACCATCCTGTGCACTATCCTCACACATGTATGTAAATAAACTCACTAATACACCATACTTGCCTCTGTTGTGATTCCAATGTTGTTTTTGTCATGGAGATGATGATCTGCTAAATGACACTGTGCATGCTAACTGCTACAGCAAGTTCAACACCGTCACGTGACACATGTGAGGGAGACACACCACTAGGGCTACACAACACATACACACCAGGGCCATCTGACTCATCGCCTACACTGATGTTGCCAGGAAATACAGTGGAATGCACAGACACCACACCTATTCAGAGTCTGTGTTAACTAGCCCACAGGTGCAGTAAGCAAATGTCAGTCAGATGTGTGACCACAGACAACGCACATCCCAAAGTGAAGCACAGGTTTATTACACATTTGCAACATGTTGTTTCCACTACAAATGCAAGGTAATCCCACGTGGCAGTGGCCACACAGTCAACAAGTGTAGAAGAAATAAAGTCCAGGGGTGTGTGGCACATCACCTGTAGGGAAACGACTGCTTCCACCCTGAAAGCTGAATCATGGTGTCGGGGGATCCGAGTTGACCAAACAACTCTGAAAGTACCCTGTGAAGGACAGACATGACACACAGTCAAAAGCACTGAAGAACAGGACAGAATTGCAATACTCATGCCCAATACATGTCACAAGATACCTACACAAAACCAAGTTAGCATGTCAACACTGTTGGGGAGTACAGACTACCTGTAAGGACACATCGCTGCACGCATCCAGTCAAGTAGCACATGGCCACACTCAAACAGCACCAGAGCACCACCAACACATATCATGCAAACTCACATCATTGACATGACATCTCTGGATACTCACATTCAGCTGAAGAAGTTGGTGATGAGCTGTGTGCGGACATCACCCTCATCATCATCATCATCACTGGCATTGTGGCCCAGGCAAGGATCCTCCACAGGTGGCGGATGTTGGTCATCGTCATCCAGGATGAGAGGCAACTCCTTCCGCACTGCCAGGTTGTGTAACATGCAGCAGACGATTACAATCTTGCACACCTTTGCTGGGGCATATGGGAGGGCCCCTCCTGTCTTGTCTAGGCAGTGAAAGCGGCTCTTCAGGAGACCAAATGTCCGCTCGATCACTCTCCTGGTCCGACCATGTGCCTCATTGTAGCGCATCTGGGCTGGTGTCACAGGGTTCCTGAGGGGTGTCAGCAACCACGGCATGTTGGGGTATCCGGAGTCACCTACATACAGACAATTGCACATTAGCAGAGTTGGAAAAGAGGGTGGAATACAACATTGCAGAACACACACAATGGTACAAAGTCAGTACACACCGACAAGCCAGGCACGCTGGTTCTGCATCTGTGACATCATCCTCGGGATGCGACTACTCCTCATCACGTACGCATCGTGTGCAGAACCGGGGAAACGGGCACACACATGTGAGATGCTCATATCTGCAAGACATACCACCAAAGCATTGATCGAATGGTAATGTTTCCGGTTCCTGTATGCCTGCTCATGTGCCTGTGGTGGTACCAAAGCCACATGTGTCCCATCAATGGAGCCAATGACATGTGGCATCCTCCCCAGGGCATAGAAGTCACTCTTGACGTCAGTGAGTTGTTGACGTTTAGGGAAATAGATGTACTGGTTGAGGTATCTCAACATTGCCTCCAAAACATCGCGTAGCACACGGCTGAACATGGTCTGTGACATCCCACCAGCAGACGCCACAGTGTGTTGAAAGGTACCGGTGGCAAAGAAGTGTAGGGCTGCCATCACCTTCACCTTGGGGGTCAGCGCTGTAGGGTATGGCCGGCCAGGTTGCAAATGTGGGGCCAACCGCACCACCAATTCCTCAATCAGCGCCCTGTTGAAGCGGTACCGTCGGATGCAGTCACGTTCAACCATGGTTGCAAGGTCAGGGAATGGTCTATGGACAGCTGGTGCCCTGCAGTGCATAGGTGAAGAAAGAAAGATTGTCAGTCACCCCACATATGTGGCATTGACCATACTCAATATCACATGATACATCATTACGAGACACAAGTACCTGATGTGTGTGCCGTTCTGTATGGACATATATGGCACCTACATGGCCAACATCTAACATCACAGTTCAACATGTGTTGACAACAAGTTCCAGGTTGTGCTATGGGAAATCATTAGGCTGTGTCACAGTACCCATGTACTGCTGTCACGTTCCAAACACACACCACAGTGACATGTCAGGACAGATGTGCCCCAGGCATCACAGCTCATTGACAGGTCGATTCCCAGGGACCCTGTATTGCCACATGGACACTGGCATGACATGGCGTATCATGTACACGTCAGCAAAACAACCATGACTCCCACAGGTAGTGGCCCCTGTTGCCTCTGCAGGACAGACATGGACGTCTGTGACACACACACGCACAACATCAAAGTCCATGCACAAACAACGTGGATGTGGAGACTGTCTCCCATTGTGCACATGGAATCAGAGACATTGGAGACACAACATGCACACAGACTGTGGAGGGCCATCACTATTGTGGCAATGGGTCACCCTGTGACGTACATACCTTCCCACATGGGACTCAGGGTGTATGTGACATGACATACACATACACAACCTGGAAATGTGACCATGCCACATGCTCTGAACTGAACAATTGCACATCACAGTGGTCAAGTGCACAACACACAAAGGATTCTGTCCCCATGAACACGTGCACAGCCTGGGAGTGGCTGCCCCCAAGTGCCACCAAAAAAACCACAGGTTGACCCCCATACACACACAGGTAATGCAGCCTTACATGCCTTAGGGTACAGTGTGGACAGGCTGTGGTGTTGTAGGTGTGCCCCTGAGTCCCTGGCAAGTAAATGTGGCTGGCATACGTACACCAGTGACAACCATGTTGACATATGCGAGTGACTTGTACAGGGACGCGTCGTACAGCAATGGACCGATCGGTGCGCACGCATTGGCCATTGCATGTGATGTGGACGGATACGCGTTGTACAGCAATGGACCGATCGGTGCGCACGCATTGGCCATTGCATGTGATGTGGACGGATACGCGTTGTACAGCAATGGACCGATCGGTGCGCACGCATTGGCCATTGCATGTGATGTGGACGGATACGCGTTGTACAGCAATGGACCGATCGGTGCGCACGCATTGGCCATTGCATGTGATGTGGACGGATACGCGTTGTACAGCAATGGACCGATCGGTGCGCACGCATTGGCCATTGCATGTGATGTGGACGGATACGCGTTGTACAGCAATGGACCGATCGGTGCGCACGCATTGGCCATTGCATGTGATGTGGACGGATACGCGTTGTACAGCAATGGACCGATCGGTGCGCACGCATTGGCCATTGCATGTGATGTGGACGGATACGCGTTGTACAGCAATGGACCGATCGGTGCGCACGCATTGGCCATTGCATATGATGTGAACGGATGCGTGTTGTTTTTCGAAATACGCGTTGTACAGCAATGGACCGATCGGTGCGCACGCATTGGCCATTGCATGTGATGTGGACGGATACGCGTTGTACAGCAATGGACCGATCGGTGCGCACGCATTGGCCATTGCATGTGATGTGGACGGATACGCGTTGTACAGCAATGGACCGATCGGTGCGCACGCATTGGCCATTGCATGTGATGTGGACGGATACGCGTTGTACAGCAATGGACCGATCGGTGCGCACGCATTAGCCATTGCATATGATGTGAACGGATGCGTGTTGTTTTTCGAAATACGCGTTGTACAGCAATGGACCGATCGGTGCGCACGCATTGGCTAGGGCCTGACATGGTAACGGACGCGTTTTCGAAGCTTTAACGAGTCGGATGCAGTGAATTCAGTTGGCCACCCACAACAATGTTGCAAATTCATGGGTGTCATGAAGTTGAACTTTTGAAGGATGCTGTGGGCGTGTATAAGTGGTGCAATTCCATGGATTGGCCAGATTCAGAAGATGCAAACGACTTGGACCTATCACTTTGGACACATGGGACAGTATCTGCCTCTGCAGCACACATATAATGCTGGCTGTTCCCCTGAGAGCTCACTTGCCTGCACTACATGCTCCAGGACGACATCTGCCACTACCACTGCTGCTGTCTCTGCATCCTCTGGCTACTGCAATGGCACGTACTGTGGATAGAGCCCCAGCCTTCAGCACTGAGGAGAACCAGGCCCTGCTGGACAGCCTCCTTCCACAGTACAGCAAGCTGTATGGGAAACCAGGGGAGCAGGTGAGTGTGCTGTTCCCTGCCTTACTAATTGTGCATGTTGTCTGACTAGCAAGACGTACAGTGTGTACACCAGTGGCTAGCATGCTCACTGAGTAGTTGTCACCCCCAAAGTGTGTAGTCACATGCACTGAACAGGTATAGTGCAGTAACAGTGCATTACAACAAGGTTTGACTTCCCAGGCAATGATACCATTTAGTAACTGCTGGCAAACTGTTCATAGCCATAGTTGCACTACCTGTGTAGATCATATGCCCCTGTGATTGAGACATGTATATCCAACTGTGTGATGCACGGAAATGTTGCATGTGTAGTAATGGCCTTTTCACTTTGTCATCCTCACAGGTTGATGCCCACCAGAAGCAGGAGATCTGGCTGACCATCATCCGGGCAGTACGATCTGTGGGGGTCTACAGGCGCAGGATCCGCAACTGCCAGAAGAGGTGGCAGGACCTTCGGGGCTGGACCCGGAGGATCGCAAGGGTCCAGCTGAAGCTGTCGCCTCCTCGCAGGAGGGGCGGACACCGGACCCTGACCCCCCACATGCTCCGGATCCTGGCGGTGGTCTTCCCTGACCTGGATGGGCAGCTGAAGGCCAGACAGCAGCAAGGAGGGCGTAAGTGCTAGCCTCAACTGTGTACTATGACTGACATGCTCTATGCACTCCTTTAGCCTGGTTCCACTTCCACAGTACAACTGTCATGTCGTCCTGGACTCATGTCCCTCACTTGTGTCATGCCCCCTCCTCATCTGATACACAGGTGTGGCCCTTACAGTCTGTGACTTAGGTCACTTGGGTACTGTGTACTTGCAGTTACCTGTGGTTCAAGTTGGGGACAGCATCAGTTACAGGAACTTTGTGGTGGGCTGCATGGGTGGTACAATTGCTCACAATGCCTGTGATCTGACATGTACTCTGGGTATGGCTTTAATATGTGTTCCAATTGCTGCTCTGACTCACCACATGTCTGGGGTATGTGCCACACACCCATGCTGCTGCAGAGACCAAGGTAGGAGCCTCAGAAGTATGTACATCATGTGTGTGACACATGCATAGCCACCTGCCTAGTGTTCAGGGTAATACCATGTTGCACATGGACCAGGACTGTAATGCCTACTCCGTACATCGAAGGCACTCTGTTCTCCCACTCCCGTGTGTCAGCATACATATTGGGCATTGTGAGGAGTGCACTCAGGTGTATGCCTCTGTGTCACCATGGTGTGGCCTTGCTATTTGGACTCCTGGAGTGTTTAACAATTTGGGGTGGCCAGCCATCTGAGTTGTGACCATGGGATCTGCACATAGGTTAATGCATAGGTCTCTGATCCCTTGACTGTGCACGATGTTGTATGAAACATTGAGGTGCAGGCAGCTTTGGTTCATTCTCATCAGACGGTGAAGTGCTCATGTGTATGGATTTGTGTTTGCAGTCACTCAAATGTCTCATTTGATTGACGTGGGATCATCTCAGTCCTCATGATGTGGGTGGCCAGGGGTGCACATGTGCACCTGTCAGCTACAGGGCTTACATTTCTAAAACTTCCATGATTGTGACACAGTGCAGACTGGTGTTGTGTGTATGCACTGCCCCTGTGACAGGAGACAGTTATGACTGACTTGCCAGACAGGCCTGTGCCATGACATTCCAATCGCAAAGGGTGATCCAGCAGTGGTGTGATATGTCCTGCATGCACACCATTGTTGCATTGTCTATCAGGACATGAGGACATTATTGTGTCTGGTGATGGAACCAAAACCCGCATGTCAACAGAGACTTTGCCCATCACTTTTCCTGACACATGTACTGAGTCAGTGGCAGGAGATGCCATGTGTTTGGAGTGACACATTTCCATATGTTCTCTTGGATGTCCAACAACTGTGTATGTGGGGCATGTGTGCACATATGATTAGTCGCATACAACAGGCAGCAGACAGATGGGTGCATGGACAGGTAGGATATGTGTGGCATGACTGACTGTCAGGCAGACAATGGGCTTCTTCAAATCAGTGTCAGCACTAATTGCAATGTCTAGCAAATGATGGCAGGGCTTGCTCTGTGATGTGCTGTACTTACTGTGGTGTGTGTGGTCAGTACAGGTGACTAATGTTGCTCTGTTTATCCTGATTGTTTGCAGATACATCCTCGGCCACAGGAGGAGACAGCTCCACGGACCAAGAGGAGCGGCAGAGCCAGACTGGGTCCACTGCATGGGAGACCGAGGGACCCAGTGGCACGGAGGGTGAGGGGAGCCACACTGAGGATACCTCAGCTACGACCACCTCGGCTGTGGAAAACAGCATCTCCAGTGAGGACTCCCTTGTGGAGGCGGGTGTCAGCAGACCAGAGGCAACGTCAAGCAAGTCTGTCCCCGCCACCACCACCATCTCCACCCTCCCATCTGCTCCCATCCCACATGTCCGTGGAGGCTCCCGTGTAGGGGAGCGTGTCTCCTTCATGCCAGGCACCGCACTCCCTGCCTCTGTCCCCCCTGCTGCCCTGAGTGTGGAGTCTGTGGACTTGCTGAAACAGATCCATGTAGGGCAGACATCAATTCTGAGTGTCCTCCATGCACACACGGGTCTTTTGACACAACTGGTGTCATTCATGGAGGGCATGTCATCTGGCATGTCTGCCCTACATCGGACCAATCAGTCCATGGCCTCCTCACTGATGGCAGCAGTGTCCCTCCTGCAACAGTCCCTCACCCCTCCTACCTCTGCCCCATCCACAATCCCCAGCACCCTACCTGTCCCAAGCACACACACACCGGCACCGGCACGCACCAGCACAGACCCAAGCAGCACACAGACACACAAGCCAATTTCCAGATGCACACGCACACACGGTCAGGGGACTGATACCTCACTCACAGGGGATGGGGCCCAGACACACACACACGCATCCACGAGCACTCCGCAGTCCTCAGATACCTCTCCCTCCAAAACCCCTTCCCTTGCCTCACCTGCAACCCCCCCTCCCAGAAGCTCTTCCTCTGTGAGCTTGGCCTCTTCCCCACAGATACATCTGACACGAAGTCCAGGCGGAAGAGGCGACTACCACACACAGAGGGGAGTGCCCCTCACACCCGGACACCCTCCCCCAGGCACAGGCAGACTGAGGACCCCATTCGAAAGTCCCCCCGGACCTGAAAGGGCAAGACCCCACCACCAACACCACGCAGCTCCACCACACAGTCTCTCTCCTCCATCCCCCAGGCCACCACTCCACAGGTTCCCCCGCCACACCCTGCCCCAGGTTCCCCCACACACTGATACCGCATCCCCAAACTGCTTAGGCCCTCCCCCTGCCACTTGCTCTTCCACCCCCAAACCAGACACTCTGCCTGTTTGTGCCACTGGTGTGGAGACCGGGTCCCCCCCTCTGTCCTGCCCACCTCATCTGCCCCCCTTCCACTCCCTTGGAGTCATGCACTGCAGTGGAGTCCACAACCACCCCGTCTGACTCGGGCACTGCAGTGGGGACCCAGTCCACTCCATCTGACCGGCCCACTGCAGTGGTTGCAGCATCCACACCATCTGACTTGTGCCCTACAGTGGTGCCGGCCCCCCCTGAGTCAGACACCTCCACTGCAGTTGCCGGTGACACTCCTGCACCCACCACCCCTTCACTGCCTCCTTCTGGCATCCCCTGATCCTGTCCCTGCGGTGCCTGGCCTGCCCCTTGTATGCCCCTCCGAGGGGGATGTCCCCTGTCCGTACCAGTGCAGGCAAGCAATGGGTGACAAGTTGTCACATATCACCCTGTTGGGACTGTGTATTTGGACTGGCCATTGGCCTTAGTTTCTTTTGGACTTAAAATTTTAGTTTAACATTTGCTGAATAAAGCCTCTTTTTGTTTACTTGTGGTTTTTCTTTGGATGTACATGATGTAGATGAGTATCATCATGCATTTGCAGTTGTAATAGTGTTCAGATCCGGAAAATGAAGTGTTGCTGTGATGGACTCCATGTGGTCCATGGGATATGTGTCCTAATGTAGTCTGGATCTATAGCATCCTTTGCTGCAGTCTGAGGGTGTAATGTTCAGCATTTGACACAGGGATGTACGTTTTGCATTTGTAAATTAACATCTTTGGCTTACACTGATGCACATCTGGTGGGCTTACCACTGTTCAATGTTTCTATTTCCCTGACTGTGTGCCCATCTCCACTGGACATGCAGTTTAGCACATCAATGTTGAAGGACTCATCTGTGTATACAGTGCAACTTGCTTGGCACGTGTTTTGGGTGTATGCAGATGACTGATGTGACACTCCCGTACCCAGGCTGATGTGAGCAGAGCCTTCAGTGTGTTGTAGTTGTTGACTCACTGACCGAGGGTTCTGCTGACATGTTTGAGTCGTGCACAGACAAAGTTTGGCACAGTGGACCTTCCACAGGAGTGGAGTGCCCTCATGGCAGTGTGTAATCCTGTGACATTGCCTGGGCCCGTGTTGTGTGTTGTGTGAGCATGTCTGTGTGTGTTCCCTTCCCTTTTCCTACACAGGCTGTGTCCCTAGGGATGTTCCTGTTTGTGATGCTTGCTGAGTTGTCCTGTGTTCATCCAGCATCTTGGACCTGGTTTCTCCGGGATGTGGGTGCATGGCAAACTAATGTTCATCAGGTTGTCATCCCTAGTTGTCTTTGTTGTCAGGGCTGGGGATGTGGGCATACGCAGATGGGACACAGTCAGGATTCCCCTTGGCACTTGTTGGTTACACAAGTCATGTAATTTACAGTTTGGGGTAGCTTTCAGTGATTGTGACACGTTGTGTGTGTGACTGCTGCCACTCCTCAGGGTCAGAGGTGCAATGTTGGAAGTTGTCTATGTGTGTTCTTTGTGGGTCACCTTGGCTTCTTCATTGGTGTGTGACTGTGGCCGGGATCCCATTGATTGGGGTGGATTTTACGTCATGCCCATGTACGGCGTACTGTGCAGTGTGTCAGACATTCACGAGTCTTGTTGACTGGCCATGTGTGATGGGTTTCGCACCTTAGTTCCCACCACCACCCCTGGGATTGTCATGTGTGCATGTGCAATGTCACCAGTCCAGGTGAGCTTCACTGCTGCACATTGGTAGAGATCAAGGTGTGTGGTGTTGAGTGTGTGCAAATGTGAGTTGTTGCACGGCTAGACCCCTACCTCCATATTGGCCTTGGCTGACAGGCCATGCTGATTGATTTGTGCTTGTGTAGGTGTGATGGTAGTTAGTTGCTCAGGACAAATGGCTGTGGTTCACAGTGTGAACGACATCTACCTTTGTCATCACAGTGGGATTATCATGCAGGCTAGTGTAACCACAATGTGGGGTCCCTGGGGGTAGTGCTGTGGTGGGTCTGTCTTATGCTGTGTTAGTTGCTGTTCCTACAAGCTTGTGTGACATGTGTAATTTGGGCTCCCTCACATCTAACAATGCCTGATTGCCCACATAGGGGAGTCCGATCCATGAGTTACTTTTGTGTGGCACTGTATACACATCTGTGTAATTGGGATTCAGGCCTCCTCATGTGCTGTGTGGTTGCCTGGGGACACTGGCACACCCCCCCATCACCTGTTGTGTTTGATATGCAGTGTGAGGCTGCCTGTTTGTGTTTGTGCATCTGCACCACTGCATTGGCATATCTTCAGTGTGCCATTGGCTGTATGTTGTTTGGTGGATTTCCCCTGCTGTCCCTGGGACTCCTAGGTCATCAGTCAGCACAATAATCATGGTTTGTATGTCCCATTGCTGCCATGGTATGGTATTTGTTCAACTCACATCTACAGTCTCCACAGGATATCTACATTTGTGTGTCCATTGGTGCAGATATGTGGGTCTGTATTATGATGGTCACTTCTGTCATTGTGTAATTGATAAATGTTGACAATGTCAGCCCCCATGGGTGATGTTTGTCTGCACATGGCCAAAGGTATGTCTTATTTGCACTGCACTGTTTGCCTCACCCAATCTATGTTGCTATGGGACACAAGCACTACTTTGCCACTGATGTGTTTGTTGTTGTGTGACCAGGAATCATCCATGCTGTTTGGCAGTTACAGCTTTTTCCATGACAATACTTACCTTTTGGTCACTGTGATGATGGGGGTTTAGACCCCATTGCCACAATGTTCAAAATGTGCTTCAACTATGGACCCCACACTTACATTTTGGTCACTGTGATGATGGTGGTTTAGACCCCATTGCCACAGTGGTTATGGTCTGCTTGCATTATGGAGGCCACACACATTTATGTGTGACACATGTGATAGGGGGTCACATTGTATGTTGAATGTCATGTTCAGTGTTGTAGGCATTTGACACAGACTACACACGCTTGTCATGATGTTGGGGTGATGTCTTTTTCTGACATTCCTTATGTTGGAGTATGCTGGTTGTGTCATGCATTACCCGTCCTATGAGTGGGGATGGTAGTAGTGGTAGGCATCCATCCCCCTATGAGTGGGGATGGTAGTAGTGACAGGCATCCAGGCCCCCATGAGTAGGGGTGGTGTTAGTGGTCGGCATCCATCCCCCTATGAGTGGGGATGGTAGTAGTGACAGGCATCCAGGCCACCATGAGTAGGGGTGGTGGTAGTGGTAGGCATCCAGGCACCCATGAGTAGGGGTGGTGTTAGTGGTAGGCATCCATCCCCCTATGAGTGGGGATGGTAGTAGTGACAGGCATCCAGGCCCACATGAGTAGGGGTGGTGGTAGTGCTAGGCATCCATCCCCCTATGAGTGGGGATGGTAGTAGTGCTAGGCATCCAGGCCCCCATGAGTAGGTGTGGTGGTAGTGACAGGCATCCAGGCCCCCATGAGTAGGGGTGGTGGTAGTGGTAGGCATCCAGGCCCCCATGAGTAGGGGTGGTGTTAGTGGTAGGCATCCATCCCCCTATGAGTGGGGATGGTAGTAGTGATAGGCATCCAGGCCCCCATGAGTAGGGGTGGTGGTAGTGATAGGCATCCAGGCCCCTATGAGTGGGGATGGTAGTAGTGCTAGGCATCCATCCCCCTATGAGTGGGGATGGTAGTAGTGACAGGCATCCAGGCCACCATGAGTAGGTGTGGTGGTAGTGGTAGGCATCCAGGCCCACATGAGTAGGGGTGGTGGTAGTGGTAGGCATCCAGGCCCCCCTGAGTAGGGGTGGTGGTAGTGGTAGGCATCCATCCCCCTATGAGTGGGGATGGTAGTAGTGACAGGCATCCATCCCCCTATGAGCGGGGATGGCAGTAGTGACAGGCATCCATCCCCCTATGAGTGGGGATGGTAGTAGTGACAGGCATCCAGGCCCACATGAGTAGGGGTGGTGGTAGTGGTAGGCATCCAGGCCCCCCTGAGTAGGGGTGGTGGTAGTGGTAGGCATCCAGGCCCAAATGAGTAGGGGTGGTGTTAGTGGTAGGCATCCATCCCCCTATGAGTGGGGATGGTAGTAGTGACAGGCATCCAGGCCACCATGAGTAGGGGTGGTAGTAATGGTAGGCATCCAGTCACCCCTGAGTATGGGTGGTGTTAGTGGTAGGCATCCATCCCCCTATGAGTGGGGATGGTAGTAGTGACAGGCATCCAGGCCCCCATGAGTAGGGGTGGTGTTAGTGGTAGGCATCCATCCCCCTATGAGTGGGGATGGTAGTAGTGACAGGCATCCAGGCCCCCATGAGTAGGGGTGGTGGTAGTGGTAGGCATCCAGGCCCCCTGAGTAGGGGTGGTGGTAGTGGTAGGCATCCATCCCCCTATGAGTAGGGATGGTAGTAGTGACAGGCATCCAGGCCCACATGAGTAGGGGGTGGTGGTAGTGGTAGGCATCCAGGCCCCCTGAGTAGGGGTGGTGGTAGTGGTAGGCATCCAGGCCCCCATGAGTAGGTGTGGTGGTAGTGACAGGCATCCAGGCCCCCATGAGTAGGGGTGGTGGTAGTGGTAGGCATCCAGGCCCCCCTGAGTAGGGGTGGTGTTAGTGGTAGGCATCCATCCCCCTATGAGTGGGGATGGTAGTAGTGACAGACATCCAGGCCCCCATCAGTAGGGGTGGTGTTAGTGGTAGGCATCCATCCCCTATGAGTGGGGATGGTAGTAGTTACAGGCATCCAGGCCCCCATGAGTAGGGGTGGTGGTAGTGGTAGGCATCCAGGCCCCCTGAGTAGGGGTGGTGGTAGTGGTAGGCATCCATCCCCCTATGAGTGGGGATGGTAGTAGTGACAGGCATCCAGGCCCACATGAGTAGGGGTGGTGGTAGTGGTAGGCATCCAGGCCCCCTGAGTAGGGGTGGTGGTAGTGGGAGGCATCCAGGCCCCCATGAGTAGGTGTGGTGGTAGTGACAGGCATCCAGACCCCCATGAGTAGGGGTGGTGGTAGTGGTAGGCGTCCAGGCCCCCCTGAGTAGGGGTGGTGTTAGTGGTAGGCATCCAGCCACCTATGAGTGGGGATGGTAGTAGTGACAGGCATCCAGGCCCCCATGAGTAGGGGTGGTGTTAGTGGTAGGCATCCATTCCCCTATGAGTGGGGATGGTAGTAGTGACAGGCATCCAGGCCCACATGAGTAGGGGTGGTGGTAGTGGTAGGCATCCAGGCCCCCTGAGTAGGGGTGGTGGTAGTGGTAGGCATCCATCCCCCTATGAGTGGGGATGGTAGTAGTGACAGGCATCCATGCCCACATGAGTAGGGTGGTGGTAGTGGTAGGCATCCAGACCCCCTGAGTAGGGGTGGTGGTAGTGGTAGGCATCCAGGCCCCCATGACTAGGTGTGGTGGTAGTGACAGGCATCCAGGCCCCCATGAGTAGGGGTGGTGGTAGTGGTAGGCATCCAGGCCCCCTGAGTAGGGGTGGTGGTAGTGGTAGGCATCCATCCCCTATGAGTAGGGATGGTAGTAGTGACAGGCATCCAGGCCCACATGAGTAGGGGTGGTGGTAGTGGTAGGCATCCAGGCCCCCTGAGTAGGGGTGGTGGTAGTGGTAGGCATCCAGGCCCCCATGAGTGGGTGTGGTGGTAGTGACAGGCATCCAGGCCCCCATGAGTAGGGGTGGTGGTAGTGGTAGGCATCCATCCCCCTATGAGTGGGGATGGTAGTAGTGACAGACATCCAGGCCCCCATCAGTAGGGGTAGTGTTAGTGGTAGGCATCCATCCCCCTATGAGTGGGGATGGTAGTAGTGACAGGCATCCAGGCCCCCATGAGTAGGGGTGGTGGTAGTGGTAGGCATCCAGGCCCCCTTGAGTAGGGGTGGTGGTAGTGGTAGGCATCCATCCCCCTATGAGTGGGGATGGTAGTAGTGACAGGCATCCAGGCCCACATGAGTAGGGGTGGTGGTAGTGGTAGGCATCCAGGCCCCCTGAGTAGGGGTGGTGGTAGTGGTAGGCATCCAGGCCCCCATGAGTAGGTGTGGTGGTAGTGACAGGCATCCAGACCCCCATGAGTAGGGGTGGTGGTAGTGGTAGGCATCCAGGCCCCCCTGAGTAGGGGTGGTGTTAGTGGTAGGAATCCTGCCCCCTATGAGTGGGGATGGTAGTAGTGGCAGGCATCCAGGCCCCCATGAGTAGGGGTGGTGGTAGTGGTAGGCATCCATCCCCCTATGAGTGGGGATGGTAGTAGTGACAGGCATCCAGGCCCACATGAGTAGGGGTGGTGGTAGTGGTAGGCATCCAGGTCCCCCTGAGTAGGGGTGGTGTTAGTGGTAGGCATCCATCCCCCTATGAGTGGGGATGGTAGTAGTGACAGGCATCCATGCCCACATGAGTAGGGGTGGTGGTAGTGGTAGGCATCCAGACCCCCTGAGTAGGGGTGGTGGTAGTGGTAGGCATCCAGGCCCCCATGACTAGGTGTGGTGGTAGTGACAGGCATCCAGGCCCCCATGAGTAGGGGTGGTGGTAGTGGTAGGCATCCAGGCCCCCATGAGTAGGGGTGGTGTTAGTGGTAGGCATCCATCCCCCTATGAGTGGGGATGGTAGTAGTGACAGGCATCCAGGCCCCCATGAGTAGGGGTGGTGGTAGTGGTAGGCATCCAGGCCCCTATGAGTGGGGATGGTAGTAGTGCTAGGCATCCATCCCCCTATGAGTGGGGACGGTAGTGGTGACAGGCATCCAGGCCACCATGAGTAGGTGTGGTAGTGGTAGGCATCCAGGCCCCCATGAGTAGGGGTGGTGGTAGTGGTAGGCATCCAGGCCCCCTGAGTAGGGGTGGTGGTAGTGGTAGGCATCCATCCCCCTATGAGTGGAGATGGTAGTAGTGACAGGCATCCAGGCCCCCATGAGTAGGGGTGGTGGTAGTGGTAGGCATCCAGGCCCCCTGAGTAGGGGTGGTGGTAGTGGTAGGCATCCAGGCCCCCATGAGTAGGGGTGGTGTTAGTGGTAGGCATCCATCCCCCGATGAGTGGGGATGGTAGTAGTGACAGGCATCCAGGCCCACATGAGTAGGGGTGGTGGTAGTGGTAGGCATCCAGGCCCCCTGAGTAGGGGTGGTGTTAGTGGTAGGCATCCATCCCCCTATGAGTGGGGATGGTAGTAGTGACAGGCATCCAGGCCCACATGAGTAGGGGTGGTGGTAGTGGTAGGCATTCAGGCCCCCTGAGTAGGGGTGGTGGTAGTGGTAGGCATTCAGGCCCCCTGAGTAGGGGTGGTGGTAGTGGTAGGCATCAAGGCCCCCATGAGTAGGGGTGGTGTTAGTGGTAGTCATCCATCCCCCTATGAGTGGGGATGGTAGTAGTGACAGGCATCCAGGCCCCCATGAGTAGGGGTGGTGGTAGTGGTAGGCATCCAGGCCCCCTGAGTAGGGGTGGTGTTAGTGGTAGGCATCCAGGCCCCCATGAGTAGGGGTGGTGTTAGTGGTAGGCATCCATCCCCCTATGAGTAGGGATGGTAGTAGTGACAGGCATCCAGGCCCACATGAGTAGGGGTGGTGGTAGTGACAGGCATCCAGGCCCACATGAGTAGGGGTGGTGGTAGTGGTAGGCATCCAGGCCCCCTGAGTAGGGGTGGTGGTAGTGACAGGCATCCAGGCCCCGATGAGTAGGGGTGGTGGTAGTGGTAGGCATCCAGGCCCCTATGAGTGGGGATGGTAGTAGTGCTAGGCATCCATCCCCCTATGAGTGGGAATGGTAGTAGTGACAGGCATCCAGGCCCCCATGAGTAGGGGTGGTGTTAGTGGTAGGCATCCATCCCCTATGAGTGGGGATGGTAGTAATGACAGGCATCCAGGCCCACATGAGTAGGGGTGGTGGTAGTGGTAGGCATCCAGGCCCCCTGAGTAGGGGTGGTGGTAGTGGTAGGCATCCATCCCCCTATGAGTGGGGATGGTAGTAGTGACAAGCATCCAGGCCCACATGAGTAGGGGTGGTGGTAGTGGTAGGCATCCAGGCCCCCCTGAGTAGGGGTGGTGGTAGTGACAGACAGACATCCAGGCCCCCATGAGTAGGGGTGGTGGTAGTGGTAGGCATCCAGGCCCCCATGAGTGGGGATGGTAGTAGTGCTAAGCATCCATTCCCCTATGAGTGGGGATGGTAGTAGTGACAGGCATCCAGGCCACCATGAGTAGGTGTGGTGGTAGTGGTAGGCATCCAGGCCCCCATGAGTAGGGGTGGTGGTAGTGGTAGGCATCCAGGCCCCCCTGAGTAGGGGTGGTGGTAGTGGTAGGCATCCATCCCCCTATGAGTGGGGATGGTAGTAGTGACAGGCATCCAGGCCCACATGAGTAGGGGTGGTGGTAGTGGTAGGCATCCAGGCCCCCTGAGTAGGGGTGGTGGTAGTGGGAGGCATCCAGGCCCCCATGAGTAGGTGTGGTGGTAGTGACAGGCATCCAGACCCCCATGAGTAGGGGTGGTGGTAGTGGTAGGCGTCCAGGCCCCCTGAGTAGGGGTGGTGTTAGTGGTAGGCATCCAGCCCCTATGAGTGGGGATGGTAGTAGTGACAGGCATCCAGGCCCCCATGAGTAGGGGTGGTGTTAGTGGTAGGCATCCATTCCCCTATGAGTGGGGATGGTAGTAGTGACAGGCATCCAGGCCCACATGAGTAGGGGTGGTGGTAGTGGTAGGCATCCAGGCCCCCTGAGTAGGGGTGGTGGTAGTGGTAGGCATCCATCCCCCTATGAGTGGGGATGGTAGTAGTGACAGGCATCCATGCCCACATGAGTAGGGTGGTGGTAGTGGTAGGCATCCAGACCCCCCTGAGTAGGGGTGGTGGTAGTGGTAGGCATCCAGGCCCCCATGACTAGGTGTGGTGGTAGTGACAGGCATCCAGGCCCCCATGAGTAGGGGTGGTGGTAGTGGTAGGCATCCAGGCCCCCCTGAGTAGGGGTGGTGGTAGTGGTAGGCATCCATCCCCCTATGAGTAGGGATGGTAGTAGTGACAGGCATCCAGGCCCACATGAGTAGGGGTGGTGGTAGTGGTAGGCATCCAGGCCCCCCTGAGTAGGGGTGGTGGTAGTGGTAGGCATCCAGGCCCCCATGAGTGGGTGTGGTGGTAGTGACAGGCATCCAGGCCCCCATGAGTAGGGGTGGTGGTAGTGGTAGGCATCCATCCCCCTATGAGTGGGGATGGTAGTAGTGACAGACATCCAGGCCCCCATCAGTAGGGGTGGTGTTAGTGGTAGGCATCCATCCCCCTATGAGTGGGGATGGTAGTAGTGACAGGCATCCAGGCCCCCATGAGTAGGGGTGGTGGTAGTGGTAGGCATCCAGGCCCCCTTGAGTAGGGGTGGTGGTAGTGGTAGGCATCCATCCCCCTATGAGTGGGGATGGTAGTAGTGACAGGCATCCAGGCCCACATGAGTAGGGGTGGTGGTAGTGGTAGGCATCCAGGCCCCCTGAGTAGGGGTGGTGGTAGTGGTAGGCATCCAGGCCCCCATGAGTAGGTGTGGTGGTAGTGACAGGCATCCAGACCCCCATGAGTAGGGGTGGTGGTAGTGGTAGGCATCCAGGCCCCCTGAGTAGGGGTGGTGTTAGTGGTAGGAATCCTGCCCCCTATGAGTGGGGATGGTAGTAGTGGCAGGCATCCAGGCCCCCATGAGTAGGGGTGGTGTTAGTGGTAGGCATCCATCCCCTATGAGTGGGGATGGTAGTAGTGACAGGCATCCAGGCCCACATGAGTAGAGGTGGTGGTAGTGGTAGGCATCCAGGTCCCCCTGAGTAGGGGTGGTGGTAGTGGTAGGCATCCATCCCCCTATGAGTGGGGATGGTAGTAGTGACAGGCATCCATGCCCACATGAGTAGGGGTGGTGGTAGTGGTAGGCATCCAGACCCCCCTGAGTAGGGGTGGTGGTAGTGGTAGGCATCCAGGCCCCCATGACTAGGTGTGGTGGTAGTGACAGGCATCCAGGCCCCCATGAGTAGGGGTGGTGGTAGTGGTAGGCATCCAGGCCCCCATGAGTAGGGGTGGTGTTAGTGGTAGGCATCCATCCCCCTATGAGTGGGGATGGTAGTAGTGACAGGCATCCAGGCCCCCATGAGTAGGGGTGGTGGTAGTGGTAGGCATCCAGGCCCCTATGAGTGGGGATGGTAGTAGTGCTAGGCATCCATCCCCTATGAGTGGGGACGGTAGTGGTGACAGGCATCCAGGCCACCATGAGTAGGTGTGGTAGTGGTAGGCATCCAGGCCCCCATGAGTAGGGGTGGTGGTAGTGGTAGGCATCCAGGCCCCCTGAGTAGGGGTGGTGGTAGTGGTAGGCATCCATCCCCCTATGAGTGGAGATGGTAGTAGTGACAGGCATCCAGGCCCCCATGAGTAGGGGTGGTGGTAGTGGTAGGCATCCAGGCCCCCTGAGTAGGGGTGGTGGTAGTGGTAGGCATCCAGGCCCCCATGAGTAGGGGTGGTGTTAGTGGTAGGCATCCATCCCCCGATGAGTGGGGATGGTAGTAGTGACAGGCATCCAGGCCCACATGAGTTGGGGTGGTGGTAGTGGTAGGCATCCAGGCCCCCCTGAGTAGGGGTGGTGTTAGTGGTAGGCATCCATCCCCCTATGAGTGGGGATGGTAGTAGTGACAGGCATCCAGGCCCACATGAGTAGGGGTGGTGGTAGTGGTAGGCATTCAGGCCCCCCTGAGTAGGGGTGGTGGTAGTGGTAGGCATTCAGGCCCCCCTGAGTAGGGGTGGTGGTAGTGGTAGGCATCAAGGCCCCCATGAGTAGGGGTGGTGTTAGTGGTAGTCATCCATCCCCCTATGAGTGGGGATGGTAGTAGTGACAGGCATCCAGGCCCCCATGAGTAGGGGTGGTGGTAGTGGTAGGCATCCAGGCCCCCTGAGTAGGGGTGGTGTTAGTGGTAGGCATCCAGGCCCCCATGAGTAGGGGTGGTGTTAGTGGTAGGCATCCATCCCCCTATGAGTAGGGATGGTAGTAGTGACAGGCATCCAGGCCCACATGAGTAGGGGTGGTGGTAGTGACAGGCATCCAGGCCCACATGAGTAGGGGTGGTGGTAGTGGTAGGCATCCAGGCCCCCTGAGTAGGGGTGGTGGTAGTGACAGGCATCCAGGCCCCGATGAGTAGGGGTGGTGGTAGTGGTAGGCATCCAGGCCCCTATGAGTGGGGATGGTAGTAGTGCTAGGCATCCATCCCCCTATGAGTGGGAATGGTAGTAGTGACAGGCATCCAGGCCCCCATGAGTAGGGGTGGTGTTAGTGGTAGGCATCCATCCCCCTATGAGTGGGGATGGTAGTAATGACAGGCATCCAGGCCCACATGAGTAGGGGTGGTGGTAGTGGTAGGCATCCAGGCCCCCCTGAGTAGGGGTGGTGGTAGTGGTAGGCATCCATCCCCCTATGAGTGGGGATGGTAGTAGTGACAAGCATCCAGGCCCACATGAGTAGGGGTGGTGGTAGTGGTAGGCATCCAGGCCCCCCTGAGTAGGGGTGGTGGTAGTGACAGACAGACATCCAGGCCCCCATGAGTAGGGGTGGTGGTAGTGGTAGGCATCCAGGCCCCCATGAGTAGGGGTGGTGTTAGTGGTAGGCATCCATCCCCCTATGAGTGGGGATGGTAGTAGTGACAAGCATCCAGGCCCCCATGAGTAGGGGAGGTGGTAGTGGTAGGCATCCAGGCCCCTATGAGTGGGGATGGTAGTAGTGCTAAGCATCCATTCCCCTATGAGTGGGGATGGTAGTAGTGACAGGCATCCAGGCCACCATGAGTAGGTGTGGTGGTAGTGGTAGGCATCCAGGCCCCCATGAGTAGGGGTGGTGGTAGTGGTAGGCATCCAGACCCCCTGAGTAGGGGTGGTGGTAGTGGTAGGCATCCATCCCCCTATGAGTGGGGATGGTAGTAGTGACAGGCATCCAGACCCCCATGAGTAGGGGTGGTGGTAGTGGTAGGCATCCAGGCCCCCCTGAGTAGGGGTGGTGGTAGTGGTAGCCATCCAGGCCCCCATGAGTAGGGGTGGTGTTAGTGGTAGGCATCCATCCCCCTATGAGTGGGGATGGTAGTAGTGACAGGCATCCAGGCCCACATGAGTAGGGGTGGTGGTAGTGGTAGGCATCCAGGCCCCCCTGAGTAGGGGTGGTGTTAGTGGTAGGCATCCATCCCCCTATGAGTGGGGATGGTAGTAGTGACAGGCATCCATGCCGACATGAGTAGGGGTGGTGGTAGTGGTAGGCATCCAGGCCCCCCTGAGTAGGGGTGGTGGTAGTGGTAGGCATCAAGGCCCCCATGAGTAGGGGTGGTGTTAGTGGTAGGCATCCATCCCCCTATGAGTGGGGATGGTAGTAGTGACAGGCATCCAGGCCCCCATGAGTAGGGGTGGTGGTAGCGGTAGGCATTCAGGCCCCCCTGAGTAGGGGTGGTGGTAGTAGTAGGCATCCAGGCCCCCATGAGTAGGGGTGGTGTTAGTGGTAGACATCCATCCCCCCTATGAGTGGGGATGGTAGTAGTAACAGGCATCCAGGCCCCCATGAGTAGGGGTGGTGGTAGTGGTAGGCATCCAGGTCCCCCTGAGTAGGGGTGGTGGTAGTGGTAGGCATCCAGGCCCCCATGAGTAGGGGTGGTGTTAGTGGTAGGCATCCATCCCCCTATGAGTGGGGATGGTAGTAGTGACAGGCATCCAGGCCCCCATGAGTAGGGGTGGTGATAGTGGTAGGCATCCAGGCCCCCCTGAGTAGGGGTGGTGGTAGTGGTAGGCATCCATCCCCCTATGAGTGGGGATGGTAGTAGTGACAGGCATCCAGGCCCACATGAGTAGGGGTGGTGGTAGTGGTAGGCATCCAGGCCCCCTGAGTAGGGGTGGTGGTAGTGGTAGGCATCCATCCCCTATGAGTGGGGATGGTAGTAGTGACAGGCATCCGGCCCCCATGAGTAGGGGTGGTGGTAGTGGTAGGCATCCAGGCCCCCTGAGTAGGGGTGGTGTTAGTGGTAGGCATCCATCCCCCTATGAGTGGGGATGTTAGTAGTGACAGGCATCCAGGCCCCCATGAGTAGGGGTGGTGGTAGTGGTAGGCATCCAGGCCCCCATGAGTAGGGGTGGTGGTAGTGGTAGGCATCCAGGCCCCCTGAGTAGGGGTGGTGTTAGTGGTAGGCATCCATCCCCCTATGAGTGGGGATGGTAGTAGTGACAGGCATCCAGGCCCACATGAGTAGGGGTGGTGGTAGTGGTAGGCATCCAGGCCCCCTGAGTAGGGGTGGTGGTAGTGGTAGGCATCCATCCCCTATGAGTGGGGATGGTAGTAGTGACAGGCATCCAGGCCCACATGAGATGGGGTGGTGGTAGTGGTAGGCATCCAGGCCCCCTGAGTAGGGGTGGTGGTAGTGGTAGGCATCCATCCCCCTTTGAGTGGGGATGGTAGTAGTGACAGGCATCCAGGCCCACATGAGTAGGGGTGGTGGTAGTGGTAGCCATCATGCCCCTATGGGTGTGTATGGCATTGGTGATAGCCATCCCGCCCCTATGGTTCTGCTGTTGCTGGTGTACATCATTTCTGCATCCCTATGTGTGTGTGACATATGTCGGGTGCGTGTCGTTTGTTTGTGTTCTGGCTGTTTGACTTACCGTCTGCGCCGTACGCGTCCGTACCGGTTCCGGTAATAGATGTAGAGTATTGGTAGGACCTGCGCGATGGGATTCATGGTTGGGTCGTCTCGTTCGGGTTTCTCGTGGCTTCGACTCGTACTCGTCGCTGGCTTGTTCGTCTCGTAGCCGTGGATCGTCTTGTGGCGCGAATCGGAGCTTATGTGCAGCTCTCCCGGATGGTCTGACGTGCCGGACGTAGCGACGGGTTCGGCGCGTACGGAAGGCGCATCGTACTAGTCCGGCCGGAAGGTGCTGTATATTTGCTTCCGTGCGACTCGATTCGGCATTTCCAGATCCGGCTCGGGTGGGGAACAGGAGCTGGAATGGGTACGTACGGCTGGGTCGGGATCTGAGCAGTTATTCGCATCGTACTTGCTCGTTCGGACGACTGTTCGAATCGGTCGGGAAACACGCGTTCGGCTTGTTTTTTTTCCGGACGAATACTGTTAGGTGCGCTTCCGGCCGAGATCGGAATCGACCCCTAAGTATTGTAAGCAGCCTTGTGTTATTCGACAGAATCATCTTAGCTCTAATGGTATACCCAGTTAAAGATCAATGTCTACAAAAGAAGCTTAGATGATGACATCAGTGATATCATCAATGATATCATCAATTATGTCATTTCAGATGTCATCAATGATGTTATAAAGTATATAAATATGTGATTTCCTCGCACATATCTATGACTGTAAATGGGAAGAGAACTACCTATTAATGACTCTAGATGTGTCTGCACTGTATACTAGTATACATCATAAGGATGGCATTAGACCGTTGGAGCATTTTCTAGGGACTAGAGCAATTGGTCTGTACCAACACAACAAAATGTTAATTAGCATGACCAAATTTTGCTTTGAAAATAATTTTTTCATGTTTCAGCTAGGCCTGGGCGGTGAACTCCGCTCCGCTCGCGGAGTTTGCGGAGTTTTTGGAACTCCGCGTCACGCGGAGCTCGCGGAGATCCGAAAAACTCCGCATAGCGTAGCGGAGTTTTTTTCCTCGCTCGCGTTTGTCAACGTCAAGTTGGCGAGCGAGGAAAATCCACCTCCCGGCGACATTTTTCCTCATTCGCGATCGTTAACATCAAGTTGGCGAGCGTGAGCGTGGAAAATAAACCTCCCGGCGAGATTTCTCAACGCGGGGGTCAGGTATCTCATTGCGAGTGGTCGTGTATGCTCGCGACCACTCGCGTTGAGAAACTGCCCGTTTGCGTTGAGAAAGCTGCCGCTCGAGTAAAAATCTGCTCGAGCGGCAGAAAGGAAAGCAGCGCCCGCTTGCGCTGTGCATGGTGCCAGTCGTGATGATTGCACAGTGCGGAGAAGCATCCGACACTGAAAATCACCGTGAACGGAGCTCTGCTTAGCGCGGCAGAGTTTTTTTCCACTTCGCGCAACTCTGCAAATCCCGCCCAGGGTTAGTTTCAGCAACAAATATTCCAACAGATTAGAGGCGTGGCGATGGGGGCTAGTTTTTCACTGAGTTACGCCTGCCTTCAGATGGGGTGGTGGGAAGAAATTATCCTCAAAACCACCTATAAGGAAACACTTGACAAACATGTGGTCAAATGGATAAGATATATTGATGACCTCTTCGTAATTTGGCAGGGCAGCAAGGAAAGTGCAACAAGTTTTATTTCACAGATTAATGACAACAACATCAACCTACATTTTACATCAGACATTAGTGATACATCAGTTTGCTTTCTAGATGTAGAGGTTTTTATAGTCAACAAACAAATAGAAACCAAATTACATCGCAAACCGACAGCTGGAAACACCATCTTGCACGTGTCAAGCTTCCACCCTAAACACACCATACAGAGCATTCCATATGGAGAAATGCTTAGGGTGAGAAGAATATGCAGGAGAGATATAGACTTAAAAAGCGCACAGGCAGAAAGCAAAGAACTGTTTTTAGCTCGGGGCTACTCGGAAAGCACAATCAATACAGCTATTAAGAAAACACGGGATCTGTGTAGAGCAGACCTACTATTTAAAACATCACATAGTAAGTCTAGGCCTTCAGAAACAGACCATGCAATACAAGAAAAAGAGAATACGAGGCTAATTTTAACATACAATATACAGAAAAGCAGCCTTTGTAGCATAATCAAGAAAAACAGGCCCATTGTCCTAAGCGATCCCATAATAGGAGAGAGATTACCTAAAAATCCAACTATAACGTTTAGGAAGGCAACCTCTATGAGTGACTCCCTAGTCAGCAGCAGCCCTGAAACAATAACCAAAACCAACTGGTTGACACAAAGGAAGGGATTCATAAGATGTACCACATGCCGTGCATGTAGGTTTGGCGTAAACAAAACCTCATATTCAACACCCTTTAAGGACCAGCCGATCAAAATTCAAAAACTCTTAACATGCAAAACCGATCATGCGGTATATGTGTTGGAATGCTCTTGTGAACTACGATATGTAGGTAGTACAGGTTCACAAGAGGGTTCTCCAACACATAAGAGCAATCACCAATTCTGACTCAACATATCCGGTGGCTCGCCATTTTAAGGAGGTACACAGAAACAGCTTAGAACATCTTAAATATTATGTGGTAGACTCAGTTCCATGCATAAGACGAGGCGGCAATAGAGAGGCTGCATTGAGACGACTAGAGACCCGTTACATACTAGCGCTCGACACCAAAAGCCCACAGGGGCTAAATGCCAGTGAGGATCTATATACGTGCCTATAAGGGCTACAAGATACCAATGTTTGGCATACATTTGTATAGGAATCCCCACAAATTTCCAGCAGCAGTGAAATTTATGAACAAATACCCTATAGACACTTATACATTTAATGCATTTTAGTATTGTCCATCTGCACTTTTTCTTCCCTTTCGTTCTTCTTTTTTCTCTATTTTTGTATTGTAATTAGGAACATGTAGTTCCTCACATATTAGTACGGTGGCACTGAGGGTTTTTTTTTTCTTAGCACAAGCACTTTAATAGATACTTTAGAAACAGCAGCAAAGTAGGCCCACTTGGGCAGTATTATGCAACATTAGCAATATGGTTAACAAGGTAATCCATATGCTAGCTGGGGGTAAGATAATCATGCGCAGAAATGCAACATGGAGGAAAACGCAGTATTAGCTGTCAATGGTCTTCAGTTCTAATCCAGCATGTTTACAATCGTATGTACTGTATCACTCATTCATAAATGTATTAGCATTCAAATATGAATAATGCACACTGTGTAAACAAATGTACAAACTAAGTAAGATATAATCACCAATATGCTGCTATTTGTGGAAATATTTTAAAACTGGACGCAAGTCTGTTTTCAGTATCCATTATGCACTTGTCACTTTAAAAATGAGAAAGTTTCCGTAGCCGCGTCATGTGATCAAGGCCTGCAAAGGCCTGCGAAGGCCGAAACGCATCATGGTGGAGAGCTGAAATAAATTTATGCACAAACAAAAGTGGAGTCCGTTCCTGTTTGTTCCACACTGTAAGGGAACACAAAAAAAACAAAGGACTGAAGTAATATGGCGGCACAGCAACAATAAAATAAAGTAACTGAAAGTCTGGGTCCGTGTCCGTGTTTGGAGCAGAATCCGGTGGTACACGGAGTGAAGTTATATGTATATATATATATATATATATTTCTTCAATTCCTTCGCGCTCTCTCCCTGCGAAAGTCACGGCACCACAGCAGGGTAATTTCAAAGTGATTTATTATTCACACCATAAAAAAGTGAACAAACCGGACGGTCTACGCGTTTCGGCTCCACTAGCCTTCTACTGGACCATATAGTCCCTCGCGTCTAGACTGTATTAAATAAAGTGCTTGTGCTTAAACCCTCATTTGTGTTTACTGTTTTTGGCAACTAGACTGTCAAACTTCCCTGACTGAAGTGGAATCATTTGTCCACCATTTTGCAAGTTTTTGTAAAGTACATTGGATGGCAGATACAAAGTGCAAATGCTAAGCATTGCTATTCTTGTACAGTACATTCAATGTCAAGAAAGGTGCAAATTACTTGTCCGCCATCTTGCAAATTTTTGTAAAGTACATTGGATGGCAGATACAAAGTGCAAATGCTGAAAAAAGTGCTGTTCTTGTACAGTACAACCGATATCAAGAAAAGTGCAAATGCATGATAAAACTGTATATAAATACACATTAAAAACACAGAGTCAACATTTCTTTCAGTCTAAAAGGTCCTCATGATGGCAATTTTGTGTTAGATCCCCAAAGTCATTCCACCTATATCCCTTTATTCATATAACAAGACCATTTTTTTCTTTTATACTGAAATACATCGCAGACGATTTCACTTTGATTTGTATATGACTGATGATAACCCAATTTCTTAAAACTACATAAAATCATAGTATGGCTAGTCTGAGATCAGGTTTTAAGAATTTTGTTTTAAAATTTGGCTTAAAAATTCATTCAGAAGACCCTCCATAATTTGCCAGTCTCTTAAAATCTATAGATGTAAAGTACACAATCAAGATTAAAATCAGACTATGGGGCCGATTCCGATTCGGGCCGGAAATCTCTCTGACCGAGCCGGACCCGGAGAGATTTCCGACCGAATTGGACCCGTGCAGCCCGACCGAACGAGTACGATGCGTCCGTATGCTATCGTACTCGAGTCGGTCGGACTCCCATTGAAGTCAATGGGAGCCGGTCGTACAACGCGTACGCGGGCTCCCATTGCCTCAATGGGTGCGAGGCGAACAAGGGCGCCCCCTACAGCGGGTACGCAGTGAAGCGACTCGCACCGTACACGCACAGGTAGGGGGGACCCATGGGTCCCGCCTATGTGCGACTCGCGCGGCTACGCGTACAGGGGGTCCGACACGGACCCCGAAGTACGGCTCCGACTGCTCTTTCGAGCCGGACGGGCGCGTGTCGGTCGGACTGCTCGCGGCGCGCATCGTACTTACCCGGCCGGGGAACGTCTCCATTGCGCGGTGCGAGTCGTGCCCCGAGCGAGTCGGTCAGTGCGGTTCGACCCGGGAACGAGTCGGTCGGAGCGGTTGGGACGCCCGAACGAGTCGGTCGGCGATTTCGCATCGTACTCGCTCGTCCGGACGCACGTACGAATCGGTCGGGAAATAAGGCTCCGAATCGGATCCGGTTAAGCCGAATCTGATTCGGAGCCCTACCGGCCGAGATCGGAATCGGCCCTATGGCTAAAATTCAGGATCTAAAATGTCAATAGAAACCAATTTCAAAAATACAGTTGATATTACGTTCAATTCAAAACCGATCAAAAGACCTACAAAATTTCTTTAAAATCAGCAGTACATGACTTTCTATATAATTCTAGTTGTTACAATTCAGTCGTTGCAAGAGGGAGGGGGAATGAACTTTTCTAGGTGAATGAGGGCGTTCTATAGCCTGCTTTTCCAGGTCTTATTCATACATTATATGGTTCAACTCTGGTTCAGATCTATAAAATGTGTATATACAGGAGCTAAGAGTGAGTGCTGAGCTGACGAAATTCTAATAAATAATGTATATACAAGATGGTCTTTATATCGAGAAGGAACTAGATGATTATGTACATTAATTCATGCGGGAAGGTATGGTAGTTCCACACATCAGTTCATCTTTCTCGGGATTTGCTGTCTACAGGTGCACATGTAGTTCTGCATCTTGGTTGTGTCCATAAGGAAATTCAGTACCAATTGCCAATATGAGTCGGGACTCAGTTCTTCTCAACTTCAAAGTTCTGTCTCCGCCTCTTTCTGTTGGTTTTGCAATCTTGATCCCAGAATATTTCAATTGTCTACAATCACTTGAATGGAATTCGTGAAAGTGTTTTGCTATGGGATAAGTAAAATCTTTCAGGCACATGCATCAAAGCTTTTTGCAATCGCAAAAGGTGCGATTCGCAAAAATCGGCCGTTTGCGATCGCAAAATTAGCTTTTGCGATGCATCAAGGGTCAAGGCCCTCGCAATTTGAGAATTCGCAATTAATTGCGAGTTCTCAAATTGCGATTACATTTAAGGAATCGCAAATTGAGATTCCTTAAATGCAATGCATTAAAGTAAAAAAATTAGCGATTTCGCTAATAGGGGCGCAAATTACCATGAAGTTGAACTTCATGGTAATTTGCAAAAACTTTGAAAAATGCACTAAAGTGCATTTTTCAAAGTTCCATTTACACACACACATGCCCTTGGGGCATGTGTGTGTGCAAGATGTACTCATATGCAGATTTCAGGGGTGCAACAGGGTGTCCTTTTGACACCCTGGCACCCTTGAAATGCATTCTCAATTTGCGATTCTCTAATTGAGAATCGCAAATTGAAAAGTCTTCCCATTCATTCCTATGGGCCTCTAGGCCCATAGGAATGAATGGGGAGGTATTCCTTAATTGCGACTCGCAATTTGCGAGTCACAATTAAGGAATGTTTAGAAATCGCTATTTTTTAAGCGATTTCTACATGCATAGGCTTTTGCGATTCCTTAATTGCGATTCCTTATAAATCGCAATTAAGAAATTGCAAAATCCAACATTGATGCATGTGCCTGTTTGTTCTTTATGGCACGTAGATGTTGTAGGATCCTTAATTTGAGTTTATTAATCGTGCTTCCTACATAGGGGTCGATTCCGATTCGGGCCGGAAAAAGCACCGACCGACTCGGAGCCGGAAATAATACCGACCGACACGTACCTGTGGCGCCCGACACGCCAAGTACGATGCAAGGCGTGCAAAATCCGACCGACACGTACCGAACCCAAGCCGAACGACCGAGCCGCACGGAAAACAGCAATCCGGTTGGAAAAACACGCGAATCCAACCGACCGACACGCACCCGGAACAAATCCGACCGAAACGTACACGCGAACTCCAAACCGCAAAGTACGATGCAAGGCGCGAAAACCACGAGCGAGTTGGACGGAGGACAAGCCGTACGACCGACACGCATACAAAACCGAGCCGAAGCAACACAAAACACCGCGACCGACGCGTACGCAGCATAGAAAACTGCACAAACACAGCGTGAACGAAACGGAGAACACCGTACGAGACAAATGCAGGGTCCGACTCGGTCACAAGAACGTTTCCAACATGCACAGACAGTACAAAGGAAAAATCACACAAAAAAGGCCAAACAAGCAATTACAAAGCCAATACATACTGGGGGGGGGTGGGGACAGAGAACAAAGACACACCCACAACTCCACCCATATAAAGGACACAAATCACAACCATGATCCTTTGCAAATGCCATTCCACTGCCAGCACCCAAGAGACAGCAACCACACACCCACAGCTCATCCCTCACACAAGCCACACACCATCAGCACACCAACAAATACCTACCTCACATACACCCAGCAAAACACACACCAACACACCCTCACCTGCACACCAACACACACATCACTCACCATCACCACCCATCACCATGCCCCCCAAGAAGAATCACAAGTTCCTAGATTGTGAATTGGAAGTCATGGTAGACGAGATCCTCAGGGTAGAGCCACAGCTGTTTGGCACACTGGTCCAACAGACCCCCATCTCCCAGAAAACCAAGATGTGGGAGAGGATCATCAACAGGGTGAACGCACAATCACCATGTCTGCGCACAAAGAGCGACATCCAGAACAGGTGGTATGACGTGCACAGGAGGGTGCGGGACCTGCTCAAGAAAGACTATATCATCAGCCAATACACCGGCAGTGGCCCTCCTGCCAAGCCAATATACCTCAGGCCCTGGGAGGAGAAGGTGCGGGCCATCCTTCCGCCAGTGAGCGTATATGGACTAGAGAACATCCCAGAGCCTGGTGAGTACACAACAAATGTACACAATATTCTGCCACAAAACACACACACATCACTGTCAAGGGAGAGTCAAACCATGCACTCATAGCAATTACACAGCAACCAGAACAGAATCATCCCAAAATGTGTATGTCAGTCAGATAAACACAACACATGCCATCAAAAGAGTTACATCCAACTGTGCCATCACATGTACAAACACAACTACAGCTAGGCAGTGGCACAAATAGAACTAACAAACACATCCAGACATGTAGCCACCACAACAACACCAACACACAGTGAAGACCACTCAAAGGAAGGAATTCTGTGTATGCTGGCCAAGTCAGTGTAGCCAATAGCATCATGGGAGTCGCAGTCACACATATTGCCCCCCCCACAACTGTCCCATCAACACCACCATGAACCATGCGCACATCACAGGGAGTGGAGAAGGACTCACAAGATGGCTGACACTGGCAACTGCTGTGGGGAGCACAAGGCCCTGCTGGGAACTGTGCACCAACAAACAGCAGGACACCACTGACTGACATCCTGAGAGACAACTTCCACTCCCTGCAATGCAAGCACGTTCCATGGTGGGATATCTGGCTGGCTGGGTGGGAAGGAGGACTTGCAGCACTGACCATAGTCACAAGCACCTCCCCTCACACCCCCCCTCAACACAAACTCCACAGAACCCACCTGGTAGAATGCAATGCCTCCCATCCTAACTCAAGATCCCACAAAGAACCACCACCCTGGGTTATGTTGTGTGAAGCACAGGGACACTCTTGGGACTTTTAGCCAAACAACTGCCAGGACAACACTCCCAGCCATCCTGTCAGCACAGCCAGCCCACCCCACAGGGAAGCAGAGTCAAAAGGAAGGAAGCATGGGCATGCTGGGAAGGGGGGTGGGGTGGAGGCAATAGCATGATGGGAGTCGTAGTCACAGACATTGCTCAGCCTCACAACTGGCCCATCAACACCACCCTGAACCATGCTCACATCACAGGGAGTGGATAAGGACACACAAGATGGCTGACACTGGCTACTGCTGTGGGGAGCACAAGGCCCTGCTGGCAACTGTGCACCAACAAACAGCAGGACACCACTGACTGACATCCTGAGAGACAACTTCCACTCCCTGCAATGCAAGCACGTTCCATGGTGGGATATCTGGCTGGCTGGGTGGGAAGGAGGACTTGCAGCACTGACCATAGTCACAAGCACCTCCCCTCACACCCCCCTCAACACAAACTTCACAGAACCCACCTGGTAGAATGCAATGCCTCCCATCCTAACTCAAGATCCCACAAAGAACCACCACCCTGGGTTCTGTTGTGTGAAAGCACAGGGACACTCTTGGGACTTTTAGCCAAACAACTGCCAGGACAACACTCCCAGCCATCCTGTCAGCACAGCCAGCCCACCCCACAGGGAAGCAGAGTCAAAAGGAAGGAAGCATGGGCATGCTGGGAAGGGGGTGGAGGCAATAGCATGATGGGAGTCGTAGTCACAGCTCTACATCCCCCACCACATGGCCCAGCAAGCTCACACTCACGCATGCACATCCCACAGAGAGTGGAAAGGCCCATCAAAGATGTCTGACACTGTTGCTGTGTCGTGGGGAGCACAAGGCCCTGCTGGGAACTGCACACCAACCAACAGCAGGACACCACTGTCAGCCATCTTGCCATTGCTCACACACCCACACATACTGAACTCCCCACAAAAGCAAGTAAGTTTGGGAATGCTGGCAAGTGGGGTGGAGGCAATAGCATGATGGGAGTGGCAGTCACTGATATTGGTCACCCCCACAACTGTCCCATCAACACCACCCTGAACCATGCTCACATCACAGGGAGTGGAGAAGGACTCACAAGATGGCTGACACTGGCTACTGCTGTGGGGAGCACAAGGCCCTGCTGGCAACTGCACACCAACCAACAGCAGGACACCACTGTCAGCCATCTTGCCATTGCCCTCACACCCACACACACTGAACTCCCCACAAAAGCAAGTAAGTATGGGAATGCTGGCAAGTGGGGTGGAGGCAATAGCATGATGGGAGTGGCAGTCACAGATATTGCTCAGCCTCACAACTGTCCCATCAACACCACCCTGAACCATGCTCACATCACAGGTAGTGGATAAGGACACACAAGATGGCTGACACTGGCTACTGCTGTGGGGAGCACAAGGCCTTGCTGGCAACTGTGCACCAACAAACAGCAGGACACCACTGACTGACATCCTGAGAGACAACTTCCACTCCCTGCAATGCAAGCACGTTCCATGGTGGGATATCTGGCTGGCTGGGTGGGAAGGAGGACTTGCAGCACTGACCATAGTCACAAGCACCTCCCCTCACACCCCCTCAACACAAACTCCACAGAACCCACCTGGGAGAATGCAATGCCTCACATCCTAACTCAAGATCCCACAAAGAACCACCACCCTGGGTTATGTTGTGTGAAGCACAGGGACACTCTTGGGACTTTTAGCCAAACAACTGCCAGGACAACACTCCCAGCCATCCTGTCAGCACAGCCAGCCCACCCCACAGGGAAGCAGAGTCAAAAGGAAGGAAGCATGGGCATGCTGGGAAGGGGGTGGAGGCAATAGCATGATGGGAGTCGTAGTCACAGACATTGCTCAGCCTCACAACTGACCCATCAACACCACCCTGAACCATGCTCACATCACAGGGAGTGGAGAAGGACTCACAAGATGGCTGACACTGGCTACTGCTGTGGGGAGCACAAGGCCCTGCTGGCAACTGTGCACCAACAAACAGCAGGACACCACTGACTGACATCCTGAGAGACAACTACCACTCCCTGCAATGCAAGCACAGTCCATGGTGGGATAACTGACTGGCTGGGTGGGTGGGAAGGAGGGCCGGCTGTCAACCAAACACAACCAATGCAGACCATGTTCACACCCCAACAAATACATAGAAATGCCCAAATAATGTAGGACAATGTGCCACACCAATATCAACCCCTGACTGTGACGACTTAGGACAATGCAATGTACAGGCGGCCCGCACCCAGAGGCACAGTCACAACTGTCATGTGTGTCAACCATTGATGCCTGCAGAAACATAACATACATTGTGTGTGTCTCCCAAAAACAGGTGATGATGGGGACACAGCAGCAGACGCTGAGGAGTCCCAGTCCCAGGCTCAAGAGGATGCGGAGCTCACTGGTGTCGTACAGCCTCTGCCCTCCTCGGACGAAGAAGACCAACCTGGCACATCCGGTGCAAGTCTACATGCAGCACCAGCAGGACCACCAGCTGCAGCACCAGCAGGACCACCAGCTGCACCCCCTGCACCCACCCCTCCAACGACTGTCAACACAAATACCATCCCTGCCGACATGGACAGAACAAGGAGCAACACCAGCACAGGGACCCTGGACCAACCTGGGGCCATGGATACCACCACCACCACCAACCTCCAAGGTGGACCAGGGTCATCTGTGCGTGCCACTGCACGCACTGCACATGTCAGCAGGGGTGGTGGGAGGGGTGGGAGACAGAGGTCGCTGCTTGCAGAGGTTGCTGGTGTGCAATGATGACCCATAACTGGTACGCATAGCTGATGCGTACCAGTCCAGCACCAGAGACCTCAGCCAGGTAGTGGGGCTCCTCAGAGACATGAAACAGTAGCAGGCTGCCCATCATGCCCGCTTGGACTCTCACATGTCCCACGTGGAGTCACACATGTCCCGCGTGGACTCACACATGTCCCGCGTGGAGTCCAAGTGGGATGCACTGCATGAGATGACGGCGGTGCACAGGGACATTTTACAATGCCTCCGCCAGATGAACAGCAACGAGTCCACACCTCCCTGTGTGCCAACAACATCTAGTGCTGCCCAAACTGCAGCTGCCACAGGGAGGGAGGATGACTCTGGCGGAGAGTCCCCTGCACCGCAGCAGCCTGTACTTGAGGGCCCCCCCCCCAAGAAGAGGGGTCGTCTGGAGAGGGGCAAGTGAAAGGCCGATGGCCAAGCGCAACTCCCAGGAAGCCTGAACCTGTTCTGGATGTTCACCTTTGTGCACAGACTGTTCACCCTGTTGACGGCAACACTACTCCCACACATTGCATGGGGAGTACAAGTTGGACCAATGTGTCAGACAACTGTGGCCCCGATACTGGGGATTCTGTCTACCAGGACTTTCAATTCACCTAGGAACTTCTGATTGCAAGATTTATGTACAGCACTACCCATCCTATGCACTATTTACACAAATGTATCACAATAAACACACTAATACACCATACTTGCCTCTGTTGTGATTCCAACGTGGGTGCTGTCATGGGGATGATGAACTGCAAAATTACACTGTGTATGCGAACTGCAACAGCAAGTACAACACAGGCATGTGAGTAAAGGCAACGTGACACATATGAGGGAGACACACCACCAGGGCTACACAACACATACACACCTAGGCCATCTGACTCATTGCCTACACTGATGTTGCCAGGGAAGACGGTGCAATGCACAGACACCACACCCATTCCCAGTTGTAGTCAAGTAGCCCACAGGTGCAGTAAGCAAATGGCAGTCAAATGTGTGACCACAGACAACGCACATCACAAAGTGAAGCACAGGTTTATTACACAGTTGCAACATGTCGTAACCACTACAGATGCAAGGTAATCCCACCTGGCAGCGGGCACACAGTCAACAACTGTAGACAGAAGGAAGTCCATGGGTGTGGCGCACATCACCTGTAGGGACACAACAACTACCAGCCTGGAAGTGCAATCACGTCGTCGGTGGACACAGTTGACCAAACGAATCTGAAAGTACCCTGTGAAGGACAGAAATGACACACAGTCAAAAGCAATGGAGTACAGGACAGAACAGCAAAACTCATGCACAATACATGTTACAAGATACCCACCCAGAACCAAGTTAGCATGTCAACACTGTTGGGGAGTACAGCCCACCTGTAAGCACACATCGCAACACACATCCAGTCAAGTAGCCCATGGACACACTGCAACAGCACCAGAGCACCACCTACACATATCATGCCAACTCACATCATTGACATGACACCTCAGGATACTCACATTCAGCTAAAGAAGTTGGTGATGAGCTGTGTGCGGACATCACCCTCATCATCATCATCATCATCGTCACTGGCATCGTGGTCCAGGCCAGGATCCTCCACAGGTGGCGGATGTTGGTCATTGTCATCCTGGATGAGAGGCAACTCCTTCTGCACTGCCAGGTTGTGGAGCATGCAGCAGACGATGATAATCTTGCACACTTTCGCAGGGGCATATGGGAGGGACCCTCCGGTCTTGTCCAGGCAGCGGAAGCGGCTCTTCAGGAGACCAAATGTCCGCTCAATAACTCTCCTGGTCCGACCATGTGCCTCATTGTAGCGCATCTGGGCTGGTGTCACAGGGTTCCTGAGGGGTGTCAGCAACCACGGCATGTTGGGGTATCCCGAGTCACCTACGGACAGACAAGTGCACATTAGCTGACTTGGAAAAGTCAGCGGAATACTACAGATCAGATCACACACAATGGCACAAAGTCAGTACACACCGACAAGCCAGGCACGCTGGTTCTGCATCTGTGCCATCATCCTGGGGATGCGACTACTCCTCATCACAAAGGCATCGTGTGCTGAACCAGGGAAACTGGCACACACGTGTGTGATGGTCATGTCTGCAAGACACACCACCAGTGCATTGACCGAGTGGTAGTGCTTGCGGTTCCTGTGAGGCCTGCTCCTCGGCCTGTGGTGGTACCAAAGCCACATGTGTCCCATCAATGGAGCCAATGACATGCGGCATCCTCCCCAGGGCATAAAAGTCACTCTTCACGTCAGTGAGTCAGTCGCAGTCTAGGGAAATAGATGTACCGGTTCAGGAATAGCAACATTGCCGCCAAAACATCGCGGAGCACACGGCTCAACATGGTCTGTGACATCCCACCAGCAGTCGCCACAGTATGTTGGAAGGTACCGGTGGCAAAGAAGTGTAGGGCTGCCATCACCTTCACCTTGGGGGTCAGCGCTGTAGGATACGGCCGGCCAGGCTGCAAATGTGGGGACAACTGCACTGCCAAATCCTCAATCAGCTGCCTGGTGAAGCGGTACCGTCGGATGCTGTCCCGTTCCACCATCGTTGCCAGGTCTGGGAATAGTCGATGGACAGCAGGAGCCCTGCAGTGCAGAGGAGAAGTAAGCAAGATTGTCAGTCACCCCACATATGCGGCATTGAACACACTCAATATCCCAACATACATCATTATGAGGCACAACTACATGAAGTGTGCAGTTCTGTAAGGACATGTATGGTACATACATGGACAACATCTGTCAACACGGTCCAACAAGTGGCATAAATTAGTCCCAGGTTGGCCCATTGGATATCATGAGGCCGTGTCACAGTTCCCATCTCCTGCTGCCGTGTCACAATCACCCCCCACAGTGACATGTGAGGACAGATGTGCCCCAGGCACCACAGCTCAACGACAGGTACATTCCCAGGGACCCTGTATTGCCACATGGACACTGGCATTACATGGAGTATCATGTATACACCACAGCAAAACAACCATGACCCCCACAGGTAGTGGTCCCACTTGCCACGGCAGGACAGACATGGACGTCTGTGACACACACACGCACAACATCAAAGTCCATGCACACACAACGTGGATGTGGAGACTGTCTCCCATTGTGCACATGAAATCAGAGACATTGTAAACACTACATGCACACAGACTGTGGAGGACCATCACTATTGTGCCACTGGGACACCATGGCTCAAACATACCGTCCCACATGGGACTCCACGGGGTATGTGACATAACATACACATACACCACCGTGAAATGTGACCATGGCACATGCACAGATATGAACAGTTGCACATCACAGTGGTCATGTACACGTAACACCCAGGATCCTGTCCCCATGAACACGTGCACAGCCTGGGGGTGGCTGCCCACAGGTGACACCCACAGGACAACATGTACACCAACATACACACAATAGGAAATGCAGCCTTACATGCCTTATGATGAAGTTTGGACAGGCTGTCGTGATGTAGGTGTGCCCCTCACTCCCTGGGAGCTATCTGTGGCTGGCATATGTCCATCTGAGACAGGCATGCTGACATATGCCAGTCACATGTACAGTGATGCGTTGAACAGCAATGGACCGATCGGTGCCCCCGGCCGGCCCATTGCATTCAATGTGTGCGGGTACGCGTTGTACCCCTGTTCGCGTTGTACTGCAATGGACCGATCGGTGCCCCGGCCGGCCCATTGCATTCAATGTTTGCGGGTACGCGTTGTACCCCTGTGCGCGTTGATCAGCAATGGACCGATCGGTACCCCGGCCGGCCCATTGCATTCAATGTGTGCGGATGCGCGTTGTACCCCTATGCCGCGTTGTACTGCAATGGACCGATCGGTGCCCCGGCGTGCCCATTGCATTCAATGTGTGCGCGGTGCAGCGTTGTGCCCCTGTACGCGTTGATCAGCAATGGACGATCGGTGCCCGGCCGGCCCATTGCATTCAATGTGTGCGGGTATGCGTTGTACCCCTGTACGCGTTGTACTGCAATGGACTGATCGGTGCCCCGGCCGGCCATTGCATTCAATGTGTGCAGGTGCCGCGTTGTACCCCTGTACGCGTTGATCAGCAATGGACCGATCGGTGCCCCGGCCGGCCCATTGCATTCAATGTGTGCGGGTGCAGCGTTGTACCCCTATGCGCGTTGAACAGCAATGGACCGATCGGTGCCCCGGCCGGCCCATTGCATTCAATGTGTGTGGAGTACGCGTTGTACCCCTGTGCGTGTTGTACTGCAATGGACCGATCGGTGCCCCGGCCGGCCCATTGCATTCAATGTGTGCGGAGTGCGCGTTGTACCCTGTACGCGTTGATCAGCAATGGACCGATCGGTGCCCCGGCCGGTCCATTGCATTCAATGTGGGCGGGTACGCGTTGTACCCCTGTACGCGTTGTACCGCAATGGACCGATCGGTGCGCACCCATTGACAATGGCCTTGCCTGGCAACGGACGCGTTTTGAATTTCGAGCAGAGTCGGTTGCTGGAAATTCAGTTGGTCACCCACAACAATGTTGCAAAATCATGTATGTCATGAAGTTGAAGATTTGAAGGATGCTGTGGGCGTGTATTGGTGCTGCTATTCCATGGATTGGCCAGATTCAGAAGATGCAAACGACTTGGACCTATCACTTTGGACACAAGGGACAGTATCTGCCTCTCCAGCACATATATATTGCTGGCTGTTCCCCTGAGAGCTCACTTGCCTGCACTACATGCTCCAGGACGACATCTGCCACTGCACTGCTGCTGTCTCTGCCCCTCTGGACCCTGCAATGGCACGTACTGTGGAGAGAGCCCCAGCCTTCAGCCTTGAGAGGAGAACCAGGCCCTGCTGGACAGCCTACTTCCACAGTACAGCAAGCTGTATGGGACACCAGGGGAGCAGGTGAGTGTTCTGTGCACTGCCTTTCTGAATGTGCATATTGTCTGACTAGCAAGGCTGAAAGTCTGCACGCCACTGGCTAGCAGGCTCACTGAGTAGTTGTCACCCCCATAGTGTGTAGTGACATGCACTGGACAGGTATGGTGCAGTGACAGTGCATTTGAACAAGGTTTTACTTCCCATGCAATGATACCATGTAGTGACGTCTGGCAAACTGTCCATGGGCAGCTTTGCACTGCCTGTGTACATCATGTGCCCCTGTGATTGAGACATGTATATACAACTGTGTCATGCACGGATATGTTGCATGTGTAGTAATGGCCTTTTCACTTTGTCATCCTGACAGGTTAATGCCCATCGGAAGCAGGAGATCTGGAAGGACATCGTCCGGGCTGTCCGGTCCGTGAGGAGTCTACAAGCGCCGGATCCGCAACTGCCAGAAGAGGTGGCAGGACCTTCGGGGCTGGACCCGGAGGATTGCACGGAGTCCAGCTGAAGCTGTCGCCTCCTCGCAGGAGGGGCGGAACACGGACCCTGACCCCCACATGCTCCAGATCCTGGCGGTGGTGTTTCCAGACCTGGATGGGCAGCTGAAGGCCAGACAGCAGCAAGGAGGGGGTGAGTCAAAGACTGCACTGTGAACTCTGTATTTCATGCTTTGTGCCCTCCTCTGGCCTGGTTCAACTGCCACAGTGCAGCAGTCATGTTGTCCAGGAGCCATGTCCCTCTATTGTGCACTGCCCACTGCTCATCTGATACCCAGGTGTGGCCCTTACATTCAGGGAATTGTGTCACTTGGGACTGTGTCCTTGCAGTTTGCTTCACTAAAGGTGGGGGACAGCATCTGTTTCCCTAACTCTGTTGTGGGCATCATGGGTGGGTCCATTGTTCACACAACGCCTGTGTTCGGACATGTAATCTGCGTGTTGCTTTGATATGCGGTCCACTTGCTGAGCTGAGCCACCACATGTGCCTGGGGTATGTGGCACACGCCCATGCAGCGGGTGGGAACAATGTTTGGGCCCCAGGAGTGTGCAGATTACGTGTGTCACACATACATAGCCAGCTATCCACTGTCCAGGGCTCATCCCTCATTCATGTGGGGCAGGACAGTCATGCCTACTCCAGGCCATGCAATGCACTCTGTACTCCCACTCCCGTGTATCAGCTGACACATTGTGCGCAGTAATTTGACCCCTCAGGTGTCTGCCTCTGTGTCAGTGTGCTGTGGATTAGTTGCCAGGACTGCTGGGGTGTTTCTTGGTAGGGGCTCAGCATGCCCCTGGAGATGTGACCATAGGAGATGATACTTGTGTGTCACATAGGTGTTTGATCAGCTGCCCGTGCAGACTGGGGTATGCGAATGTGAAGTTCAGGCAGCTGTTCCCCATTCACAGCAGATTGTGAGGGGCTCAGGTTCAGAGGGTAGTGTTACAGGTCTCCCATATGTCCAATAGGTATGACCTGGAGAGATGAGGAGTTAAGATGATGTGTTGTGGGGGGGATGTACATGTGCACTTGTGCAGCTCCAGGACTTGCATTCCCCATGACCTACTATTGTGACACAGTGCAAAGTGTTGTTGTCTGGCTGCCAAGTCATACATCACTGAGACAGTGATGTATGACTTAGCAGTCATGCCTCCGCCATGGCATGTGTCTACTTATTGGTGATCCTGCAGGGGAGTGACAAGAGCTACATGCACACCATTGTGGCGATGGCTATCAAGACATGGGTGCATCATGGTGTCTGTCGCTGGTATGCATCACATGCATTTCCTATTTGACTCTGGGCATCCCTTTCATCCGGAAACCTGTACTGACTCAGTGGCAAGAGCTGTGATGTGTGCATGTCCACATGCCACACCGTGTCCTCTGCACTGTCCAACTACTGTGTAGTTGGTGCATGTGTCCACACTGGGGTGTTGCAATCCAACAGACACCAGACAGATGGGTGCAAGGCCATGTGGGATGTGAGTGCCATGGTTGGCATCAGACTGACAATTGGCTGCTCCTGTTCAGTTAGGGCACTTTTAGCAATGTACAACTAATGATGCCAGGGCTTGCTCTGTAATGTGCTGTGCTCACAGTGGTGTGTGCGTTTGGTGCAGGTGACTGATGTCTGTCTGTTTCCCCATTGTTTGCAGATACATCCACGGCCACGGAAGGGGACAGCTCCACGGACCAGGAGGAGCCAGGAGAGCCAGACTGGGTCAGCAGCCGAGGAGTGGTCGGAGGGACCCAGTGGCACGGAGGGCGAGGGAGCCACACCGAGGAGTCCTCAGCACCAGCCACCTCAGCTGAGGACCAGAGCAACTCGGAGGATGACTCCCTTATGGAGGCGGGTGTCAGCAGCCACCACACCCCAGCTAGTGTTGCTGTCCCCGCCACCACCAGCACCACCACCGCCCTCCCATCGGCTCCCATTCCCCAGGTCCGTGGAGGCTCCCATGTTCGGGAGCGTGTCTCCTTTGGGCCAGGCACCGCACCCCCTGCCCCTGTGTCCCCTGCTGCCCTGAGTGAGGAGTCTGTGTACCTCCTTCGCCAGCTCCATGTAGGGCAGACAGCCATGCTGAGTGTCCTCCATGCGCACACCGCTCTGTTGACTCAGCTGGTGTCGTTCATGGAGGGCATCTCATCGGGCATGTCTGACCTACAGAGGGGCAATAGGTCCATGGACTCCTCCCTTACGGCAGCAGTGTCCCTCCTCAGACAGTCCCTCACCCCTCCTGCCTCTGCTCCATCCACACTCCCCAGCACCTTACCCGTCCCAAGCACACACACACCGGCACAGGCACACACCAGCACACACACATCCAGCACACAGACACACACGCCACAAACAAAACACACACGCACGCACAGTCAGGGGACTGAAACCAGACTCACAGGGGATGGGGCCCTGGTACACACACACGCATCCACGAGGCACTGCGCAGTCCTCAGTTGCCTCTCCCTCCAAAACACCCTCCCTTGCCTCACCTGCAACCCCAAAGACCCAGCGCCTCTTCCTCAGTGACCTCGGCCTCTTCTCCTCCTGATCCAGCTGCTTCAGCATCCAGGGGGAAGAGGAAGCCCACCCACACGGAGCAGAGTGCCCTCGCCCCCGGACACCCTCCCCCAGGCGCAGACAGACTGAGGCCCCCACCCGCAAGTCCCCCGGAGTCGTAAGAGCAAGACCCCGCCGCCGCCCTGCAGCTCAGGCACCAGGTCTCCTTCCTCCATCCCTCAGGC
>CAWUFW010002896.1:0-52500 GCA_963921515.1 Calotriton arnoldi
TTTCACCTTTCTGCACTTTTCTGCATTTCTGCTCTTTTGTGCCTTATTTCTGCTAATTTTCCCTTCCTCTCGCTCTGCCCTTTCACTCGTTTTCACTCGTTTTTCTACCCTCTTTTATCTTTCACCTTTCTGCACTTTTCTGCATCTCTGCTCTTTTGTGCCTTATTTCTGCCTATTTTCCCTTTTTTCTTTATCCCTTATTTCCTCCCTTTACCTTTCCCCGCCGCTGCTGCCCCCGTAGCCCCTCCCCCCCAGCGCAACTGGCCCAATCCAGCTCCCCTCCCCGCTCCCGCCTACCAGCTGTCCAGCCCTCCCCGACCCCTACTTAATGGCGGCCACTGCGGGGACAGGCGAGCAAGACCACTGACTCATTGTCAGTGAAATTGCTCTCCCACCCTCGCAGCTCCACCATTAAATGAGGCCTGCCCCTGCACTCTTGAGTGTTGGTGATCGAGGCCCTCATCCACCCGCAGGTTTCCCTGCGCCTCATCCCTGGTGGTCCAGTGGACCTCTGTCTCCTTCCTCTCACTCTGCTCTTTCACTCGTTTTTCTACCCTCTTTTATCTTTCACCTTTCTGCACTTTTCTGCATCTCTGCTCTTTTGTGCCTTATTTCTGCCTATTTTCCCTTTTTTCTTTATCCCTTATTTCCTCCCTTTACCTTTCCCCGCCACTGCTTCCCCCGCGGCCCCTCCCCCCCAGCGCGACCGGCCCAATCCAGCTCCCCCTCCCGCTCCCGCCTCCCAGCTGTCCAGCCCTCCCCGACCCCTACTTAATGGCGGCCACTGCGGGGACAGGCGAGCAAGACCACTGACTCATTGTCAGTGAAATTGCTCTCCCACCCTCGCAGCTCCACCATTAAGTGAGGCCTGCCCCTGCCCCTGCACTCTCGAGTGTTGGTGATCGAGGCCCTCCTCCACCCGCAGGTTTCCCTGCGCCTCATCCCTGGTGGTCCAGTGGACCTCTGTCTCCTTCCTCTCACTCTGCTCTTTCACTCGTTTTCTACCCTTTTCTATCTTTCACCTTTCTGCACTTTTCTGCATCTCTGCTCTTTTGTGCCTTATTTCTGCTCATTTTCCCTTCCTCTCGCTCTGCCCTTTCACTCGTTTTCACTCGTTTTTCTACCCTCTTTTATCTTTCACCTTTCTGCACTTTTCTGCATCTCTGCTCTTTTGTGCCTTATTTCTGCCTATTTTCCCTTTTTTCTTTATCCCTTATTTCCTCCCTTTACCTTTCCCCGCCGCTGCTGCCCCCGTGGCCCCTCCCCCCAGCGCGACCGGCCCAATCCAGCTCCCCTCCCCGCTCCCGCCTCCCAGCTGTCCAGCCCTCCCCAACCCCTACTTAATGGCGGCCACTGCGGGGACAGGCGAGCAAGACCACTGACTCATTGTCAGTGAAATTGCTCTTCCACCCTCGCAGCTCCACCATTAAGTGAGGCCTGCCCCTGCACTCTCGAGTGTTGGTGATCGAGGCCCTCCTCCACCCGCAGGTTTCCTGCGCCTCATCCCTGGTGGTCCAGTGGACCTCTGTCTCCTTCCTCTCACTCTGCTCTTTCACTCGTTTTTCTACCCTTTTCTATCTTTCACCTTTCTGCACTTTTCTGCATCTCTGCTCTTTTGTGCCTTATTTCTGCTCATTTTCCCTTCCTCTCGCTCTGCCCTTTCACTCGTTTTCACTCGTTTTTCTACCCTCTTTTATCTTTCACCTTTCTGCACTTTTCTGCATCTCTGCTCTTTTGTGCCTTATTTCTGCCTATTTTCCCTTTTTTCTTTATCCCTTATTTCCTCCCTTTACCTTTCCCCGCCGCTGCTGCCCCCGTGGCCCCTCCCCCCAGCGCGACCGGCCCAATCCAGCTCCTCCCCGCTCCCGCCTCCCAGCTGTCCAGCCCTCCCGACCCCTACTTAATGGCGACCACTGCGGGGACAGGCGAGCAAGACCACTGACTCATTGTCAGTGAAATTGCTCTCCCACCCTCGCAGCTCCACCATTAAGTGAGGCCTGCCCCTGCCCCTGCACTCTCGAGTGTTGGTGATCGAGGCCCTCCTCCACCCGCAGGTTTCCCTGCGCCTCATCCCTGGTGGTCCAGTGGACCTCTGTCTCCCTTCCTCTCACTCTGCTCTTTCACTCGTTTTTCTACCCTTTTCTATCTTTCACCTTTCTGCACTTTTCTGCATCTCTGCTCTTTTGTGCCTTATTTCTGCTCATTTTCCCTTCCTCTCGCTCTGCCCTTTCACTCGTTTTCACTCGTTTTTCTACCCTCTTTTATCTTTCACCTTTCTGCACTTTTCTGCATCTCTGCTCTTTTGTGCCTTATTTCTGCCTATTTTCCCTTTTTCTTTATCCCTTATTTCCTCCCTTTACCTTTCCCCTCCGCTGCTGCCCCCGCGGCCCCTCCCCCCCAGCGCGACCGGCCCAATCCAGCTCCCCTCCCGCCTCCCAGCTGTCCAGCCCTCCCCGACCCCTACTTAATGGCGGCCACTGCGGGGACAAGCGAGCAAGACCACTGACTCATTGTCAGTGAAATTGCTCTCCCACCCTCGCAGCTCCACCATTAAGTGAGGCCTGCCCCTGCACTCTCGAGTGTTGGTGATCGAGGCCCTCCTCCACCCGCAGGTTTCCCTGCGCCTCATCCCTGGTGGTCCAGTGGACCTCTGTCTCCTTCCTCTCACTGTGCTCTTTCACTCGTTTTTCTACCCTTTTCTATCTCTCACCTTTCTGCACTTTTCTGCATCTCTGCTCTTTTGTGCCTTATTTCTGCTCATTTTCCCTTCCTCTCGCTCTGCCCTTTCACTCGTTTTCACTCGTTTTTCTACCCTATTTTATCTTTCACCTTTCTGCACTTTTCTGCATCTCTGCTCTTTTGTGCCTTATTTCTGCCTATTTTCCCTTTTTTCTTTATCCCTTATTTCCTCCCTTTACCTTTCCCCGCCGCTGCTGCCCCCGTAGCCCCTCCCCCCCAGCGCGACCGGCCCAATCCAGCTCCCCTCCCCGCTCCCGCCTACCAGCTGTCCAGCCCTCCCCTACCCCTACTTAATGGCGGCCACTGCGGGGACAGGCGAGCAAGACCACTGACTCATTGTCAGTGAAATTGCTCTCCCACCCTCGCAGCTCCACCATTAAGTGAGGCCTGCCCCTGCACTCTTGAGTGTTGGTGATCGAGGCCCTCATCCACCCGCAGGTTTCCCTGCGCTTCATCCCTGGTGGTCCAGTGGACCTCTGTCTCCTTCCTCTCACTCTGCTCTTTCACTCATTTTTCTACCCTTTTCTATCTTTCACCTTTCTGCACTTTTCTGCACCTCTGCTCTTTTGTGCCTTATTTCTGCTCATTTTCCCTTACTCTCGCCCTGCCCTTTCACTCGTTTTCACTCGTTTTTCTACCCTCTTTATCTTTCACCTTTCTGCACTTTTCTGCATCTCTGCTCTTTTGTGCCTTATTTCTGCCTATTTTCCCTTTTTTCTTTATCCCTTATTTCCTCCCTTTAACTTTCCCCGCCACTGCTTCCCCCGCGGCCCCTCCCCCCCAGCGCGACCGGCCCAATCCAGCTCCCCTCCCCGCTCCTGCCTCCCAGCTGTCCAGCCCTCCCCGAGCCCTACTTAATGGCGGCCACTGCGGGGACAGGCGAGCAAGACCACTGACTCATTGTCAGTGAAATTGCTCTCCCACCCTCGCAGCTCCACCATTAAGTGAGGCCTGCCTCTGCCCCTGCACTCTCGAGTGTTGGTGATCGAGGCCCTCCTCCACCCGCAGGTTTCCCTGTGCCTCATCCCTGGTGGTCCAGTGGACCTCTGTCTCCTTCCTCTCACTCTGCTCTTTCACTCGTTTTTCTACCCTTTTCTATCTTTCACCTTTCTGCACTTATCAGCATCTCTGCTCTTTTGTGCCTTATTTCTGCTCATTTTCCCTTCCTCTCGCTCTGCCCTTTCACTCGTTTTCACTCGTTTTTCTACCCTCTTTTATCTTTCACCTTTCTGCACTTTTCTGCATCTCTGCTCTTTTGTGCCTTATTTCTGCCTATTTTCCCTTTTTTCTTTATCCCTTATTTCCTCCCTTTACCTTTCCCCTCCGCTGCTGCCCCCGCGGCCCCTCCCCCCAGCGCGACCAGCCCAATCCAGCTCCCTCCCCGCTCCCGCCTCCCAGCTGTCCAGCCCTCCCCGACCCCTACTTAATGGCGGCCACTGCGAGGACAGGCGAGCAAGACCACTGACTCATTGTCAGTGAAATTGCTCTCCCACCCTCGCAGCTCCACCATTAAGTGAGGCCTGCCCCTGCCCCTGCACTCTCGAGTGTTGGTGATCGAGGCCCTCCTCCACCCGCAGGTTTCCTGCGCCTCATCCCTGGTGGTCCAGTGGACCTCTGTCTCCTTCCTCTCACTCTGCTCTTTCACTCGTTTTTCTACCCTTTTCTATCTCTCACCTTTCTGCACTTTTCTGCATCTCTGCTCTTTTGTGCCTTATTTCTGCTCATTTTCCCTTCCTCTCGCTCTGCCCTTTCACTCGTTTTCACTCGTTTTTCTACCCTCTTTTATCTTTCACCTTTCTGCACTTTTCTGCATCTCTGCTCTTTTGTGCCTTATTTCTGCCTATTTTCCCTTTTTTCTTTATCCCTTATTTCCTCCCTTTACCTTTCCCCGCCGCTGCTGCCCCCGTAGCCCCTCCACCCCAGCGCGACCGTCCCAATCCAGCTCCCCTCCCCGCTCCCGCCTACCAGCTGTCCAGCCCTCCCCGACCCCTACTTAATGGCGGCCACTGCGGGGACAGGCGAGCAAGACCACTGACTCATTGTCAGTGAAATTGCTCTCCCACCCTCGCAGCTCCACCATTAAGTGATGCCTGCCCCTGCACTCTTGAGTGTTGGTGATCGAGGCCCTCGTCCACCCGCAGGTTTCCCTGCGCCTCATCCCTGGTGGTCCAGTGGACCTCTGTCTCCTTCCTCTCACTCTGCTCTTTCACTCGTTTTTCTACCCTTTTCTATCTTTCACCTTTCTGCACTTTTCTGCATCTCTGCTCTTTTGTGCCTTATTTCTGCTCATTTTCCCTTCCTCTCGCTCTGCCCTTTCACTCATTTTTCTACCCTCTTTTATCTTTCACCTTTCTGCACTTTTCTGCATCTCTGCTCTTTTGTGCCTTATTTCTGCCTATTTTCCCTTTTTTCTTTATCCCTTATTTTCTCCCTTTACCTTTCCCCGCCGCTGCTGCCCCCGTGGCCCCTCCCCCCAGCGCGACCGGCCCAATCCAGCTCCCCTCCCCGCTCCTGCCTCCCAGCTGTCCAGCCCTCCCCGACCCCTACTTAATGGCGGCCACTGCGGGGACAGGCGAGCAAGACCACTGACTCATTGTCAGTGAAATTGCTCTCCCACCCTCGCAGCTCCACCATTAAGTGAGGCCTGCCCCTGCCCCTGCACTCTCGAGTGTTGGTGATCGAGGCCCTCCTCCACCCGCAGGTTTCCCTGCGCCTCATCCCTGGTGGTCCAGTGGACCTCTGTCTCCTTCCTCTCACTCTGCTCTTTCACTCGTTTTTCTACCCTTTTCTATCTTTAACCTTTCTGCACTTTTCTGCATCTCTGCTCTTTTGTGCCTTATTTCTGCTCATTTTCCCTTCCTCTCGCTCTGCCCTTTCACTCGTTTTCACTCGTTTTTCTACCATCTTTTATCTTTCACCTTTCTGCACTTTTCTGCATCTCTGCTCTTTTGTGCCTTATTTCTGCCTATTTTCCCTTTTTTCTTTATCCCTTATTTCCTCCCTTTACCTTTCCCCGCCGCTGCTGCCCCCGTGGCCCCTCCCCCCCAGCGTGACCAGCCCAATCCAGCTCCCCTCCCCGCTCCCGCCTCCCAGCTGTCCAGCCCTCCCCGACCCCTACTTAATGGCGGCCACTGCGGGGACAGGCGAGCAAGACCACTGACTCATTGTCAGTGAAATTGCTCTCCCACCCTCGCAGCTCCACCATTAAGTGAGGCCTGCCCCTGCCCTCTCGAGTGTTGGTGATCGAGGCCCTCCTCCACCCGCAGGTTTCCCTGAGCCTCATCCCTGGTGGTCCATTGGACCTCTGTCTACTTCCTCTCACTCTGCTCTTTCACTCGTTTTTCTACCCTTTTCTATCTTTCACCTTTCTGCACTTTTCTGCATCTCTGCTCTTTTGTGCCTTATTTCTGCTCATTTTCCCTTCCTCTCGCTCTGCCCTTTCACTCGTTTTTCTACCCTCTTTTATCTTTCACCTTTCTGCACTTTTCTGCATCTCTGCTCTTTTGTGCCTTATTTCTGCCTATTTTCCCTTTTTTCTTTATTTCTTATTTCCTCCCTTTACCTTTCCCTGCCGCTGCTGCCCCCGTGGCCCCTCCCCCCCAGCGCGACCGGCCCAATCCAGCTCCCCTCCCCGCTCCCGCCTCCCAGATGTCCAGCCCTCCCCGACCCCTACTTAATGGCGGCCACTGCGGGGACAGGCGAACAAGACCACTGACTCATTGTCAGTGAAATTGCTCTCCCACCCTTGCAGCTCCACCATTAAGTGAGGCCTGCCCCTGCCCCTGCACTCTCGAGTGTTGGTGATCGAGGCCCTCCTCCACCCGCAGGTTTCCCTGCACCTCATCCCTGGTGGTCCAGTGGACCTCTGTCTCCTTCCTCTCACTCTGCTCTTTCACTCGTTTTTCTACCCTTTTCTATCTTTCACCTTTCTGCACTTTTCTACATCTCTGCTCTTTTGTGCCTTATTTCTGTTCATTTTCCCTTCCTCTCGCTCTGCCCTTTCACTCGTTTTCACTCGTTTTTCTACCCTCTTATCTTTCACCTTTCTGCACTTTTCTGCATCTCTGCTCTTTTGTGTCTTATTTCTGCCTATTTTCCCTTTTTTCTTTATCCCTTATTTCCTCCCTTTACCTTTCCCCGCCGCTGCTGCCCCCATGGCCCCTCCCTCCAGCGCGACCGGCCCAATCCAGCTCCCCTCCCCGCTCCCGCCTCCCAGCTGTCCAGCCCTCCCCGACCCCTACTTAATGGCGGCCACTGCGGGGACAGGCGAGCAAGACCACTGACTCATTGTCAGTGAAATTTTTCTCCCACCCTTGCAGCTCCACCATTAAGTGAGGCCTGCCCCTGCCCCTGCACTCTCGAGTGTTGGTGATCGAGGCCCTCCTCCACTCGCAGGTTTCCCTGCGCCTCATCCCTGGTGGTCCAGTGGACCTCTGTCTCCTTCCTCTCACTCTGCTCTTTCACTCGTTTTTCTACCCTTTTCTATCTTTCATCTTTCTGCACTTTTCTGCATCTCTGCTCTTTTGTGCCTTATTTCTGCTCATTTTCCCTTCCTCTCGCTCTGCCCTTTCACTCGTTTTCACTCGTTTTTCTACCCTCTTTTATCTTTCACCTTTCTACACTTTTCTGCATCTCTGCTCTTTTGTGCCTTATTTCTGCCTATTTTCCCTTTTTTCTTTATCCCTTATTTCCTCCCTTTACCTTTCCCCTCCGCTGCTGCCCCCGCGGCCCCTCCCCCCCAGCGCGACCGGCCCAATCCAGCTCCCCTCCCCGCTCCCGCCGTCCAGCCCTCCCCGACCCCTACTTAATGGCGGCCACTGCGGGGACAGGCGAGCAAGACCACTGACTCATTGTCAGTGAAATTGCTCTCCCACCCTCGCAGCTCCACCATTAAGTGAGGCCTGCCCCTGCACTCTCGAGTGTTGGTGATCGAAGCCCTCCTCCACCCGCAGGTTTCCCTGCGCCTCATCCGTGGTGGTCCAGTGGACCTCTGTCTCCTTCCTCTCACTGTGCTCTTTCACTCGTTTTTCTACCCTTTTCTATCTCTCACCTTTCTGCACTTTTCTGCATCTCTGCTCTTTTGTGCCTTATTTCTGCTCATTTTCCCTTCCTCTCGCTCTGCCCTTTCACTCGTTTTCACTCGTTTTTCTACCCTCTTTTATCTTTCACCTTTCTGCACTTTTCTGCATCTCTGCTCTTTTGTGCCTTATTTCTGCCTATTTTCCCTTTTTTCTTTATCCCTTATCCCGTATTTCCTCCCTTTACCTTTCCCCGCCGCTGCTGCCCCCGTAGCCCCTCCCCCCCAGCGCGACCGGCCCAATCCAGCTCCCCTCCCCGCTCCCGCCTACCAGCTGTCCAGCCCTCCCCGACCCCTACTTAATGGCGGCCACTGCGGGGACAGGCGAGCAAGACCACTGACTCATTGTCAGTGAAATTGCTCTCCCACCCTCGCAGCTCCACCATTAAGTGAGGCCTGCCCCTGCCCCTGCACTCTCGAGTGTTGGTGATCGAAGCCCTCCTCCACCCACAGGTTTCCCTGCGCCTCATCCCTGGTGGTCCAGTGGACCTCTGTCTCCTTCCTCTCACTCTGCTCTTTCACTCGTTTTTCTACCCTTTTCTATCTTTCACCTTTCTGCACTTTTCTGCATCTCTGCTCTTTTGTGCCTTATTTCTGCTCATTTTCCCTTCCTCTCGCTCTGCCCTTTCACTCGTTTTCACTCGTTTTTCTACCCTCTTTTATCTTTCACCTTTCTGCACTTTTCTGCATCTCTGCTCTTTTGTGCCTTATTTCTGCCTATTTTCCCTTTTTTCTTTATCCCTTATTTCCTCCCTTTACCTTTCCCCGCCGCTGCTGCCCCCGTGGCCCCTCCCCCCAGCGCGACCGGCCCAATCCAGCTCCCCTCCCCGCTCCCGCCTCCCAGCTGTCCAGCCCTCCCGACCCCTACTTAATGGCGGCCACTGCGGGGACAGGCGAGCAAGACCACTGACTCATTGTCAGTGAAATTGCTCTCCCACCCTCGCAGCTCCACCATTAAGTGAGGCCTGCCCCTGCACTCTCGAGTGTTGGTGATCGAGGCCCTCCTCCACCCGCAGGTTTCCCTGCGCCTCATCCCTGGTGGTCCAGTGGACCTCTGTCTCCTTCCTCTCACTCTGCTCTTTCACTCGTTTTTCTACCCTTTTCTATCTTTCACCTTTCTGCACTTTTCTGCATCTCTGCTCTTTTGTGCCTTATTTCTGCTCATTTTCCCTTCCTCTCGCTCTGCCCTTTCACTCGTTTTCACTCGTTTTTCTACCCTCTTTTATCTTTCACCTTTCTGCACTTTTCTGCATCTCTGCTCTTTTGTGCCTTATTTCTGCCTATTTTCCCTTTTTTCTTTATCCCTTATTTCCTCCCTTTACCTTTCCCTGCCGCTGCTGCCCCCGTGGCCCCTCCCACCAGCGCGACCGGCCCAATCCAGCTCCCCTCCCCGCTCCCGCCTCCCAGCTGTCCAGCCCTCCCCGACCCCTACTTAATGGCGGCCACTGCGGGGACAGGCGAGCAAGACCACTGACTCATTGTCAGTGAAATTGCTCTTCCACCCTCGCAGCTCCACCATTAAGTGAGGCCTGCCCCTGCCCCTGCACTCTCGAGTGTTGGTGATCGAGGCCCTCCTCCACCCGCAGGTTTCCCTGCGCCTCATCCCTGGTGGTCCAGTGGACCTCTGTCTCCTTCCTCTCACTCTCCTCTTTCACTCGTTTTTCTACCCTTTTCTATCTTTCACCTTTCTGCACTTTTCTGCATCTCTGCTCTTTTGTGCCTTATTTCTGCTCATTTTCCCTTCCTCTCGCTCTGCCCTTTCACTCGTTTTCACTCGTTTTTCTACCCTCTTTTATCTTTCACCTTTCTGCACTTTTCTGCATCTCTGCTCTTTTGTGCCTTATTTCTGCCTATTTTCCCTTTTTTCTTTATCCCTTATTTCCTCCTTTTACCTTTCCCCGCCGCTGCTGCCCCCGTGGCCCCTCCCCCCCAGCGCGACCGGCCCAATCCAGCTCCCCTCCCCGCTCCCGCCTCCCAGCTGTCCAGCCCTCCCCGACCCCTACTTAATGGCGGCCACTGCGGGGACAGGCGAGCAAGACCACTGACTCATTGTCAGTGAAATTGCTCTCCCACCCTCGCAGCTCCACCATTAAGTGAGGCCTGCCCCTGCCCCTGCACTCTCGAGTGTTGGTGATCGAGGCCCTCCTCCACCTGCAGGTTTCCCTGCGCCTCATCCCTGGTGGTCCAGTGGACCTCTGTCTCCTTCCTCTCACTCTGCTCTTTCACTCGTTTTTCTACCCTTTTCTATCTTTCACCTTTCTGCACTTTTCTGCATCTCTGCTCTTTTGTGCCTTATTTCTGCTCATTTTCCTTCCTCTCGCTCTGCCCTTTCACTCGTTTTCACTCGTTTTTCTACCCTCTTTTATCTTTCACCTTTCTGCACTTTTCTGCATCTCTGCTCTTTTGTGCCTTATTTCTGCCTATTTTCCCTTTTTTTCTTTATCCCTTATTTCCTCCCTTTACCTTTCCCCGCCGCTGCTGCCCCCGTGGCCCCTCCCCCCCAGCACGACCGGCCCAATCCAGCTCCCCTCCCCGCTCCCGCCTCCCAGCTGTCCAGCCCTCCCCGACCCCTACTTAATGGCGGCCACTGCGCGGCCGCGCCGCTGGCGCGCCGAAGGCGCGTCAAAGGCAAGTCCGTCTGTGCCCGTCCGCGACCCGACCATCGCCAGGAACCCTGGACCTCCGCCCCGCCAACGCTATGACCCAGCAGCACTCCACGCACTCAACCCAGGCCGCAACAACAACTGCAAGCTAGCATCACCAGCCGACTCCCACGGACCCTTCAGCTGTCACCGCTGCCGGCACACCTGCAGCACCTCCAAGAACACTGATCCAGCACAACCCGCCCACAAGACCACAACCGAACCGAAGACCCTGCAATGCATCCTCCTCAACGTCCGATCCCTCCACAAACACGCCACAGAAACCTGGGACCTCCTCGACAGCACCACCCCGGACGTAGCGTTCTTCACCGAAACCTGGACCAACGCCACCTCGGGACCGGACATCGCCATCGCCATCCCCCAAGGATACAAGATCTCCAGGAAGGACCGCCCCACCCGCCCAGGAGGAGGAATCGCCATTGTCCACAAATCCAGCCTCCGCCTGAGCACACTCCCTGACGAGCCCACAGAACTGATGGAACACCTTCACTTCAAGATACTGGCCAGCCCCACCGCCTCCCTCTGAGGAACCCTCATCTACCGACCCCCTGGACCCCGCGGACCCTTCGCCAACTCCATCACGGACATTATCTCCCCGCAGGCCATCGCATCCACCAACTACACCCTGCTGGGAGACCTCATCTTCCACCTCGACAACCAACTGGACCCCAACACCACATCCCTCCTGGACAACCTCCACAACATTGGACTGCGCCAGATCATGACCGAGCCCACGCACTCAGCAGGACACACCCTCGACCCCCTCTTCACTACAGGAAACTCCATCACCTTCAGCCACACCACCGAACTCCCATGGACCGACCATCGTTGCGTCCACTTCACCTTCAGAACACCCACCATCCACAGACACCAGCACCTGCTTCCACGAAGAAACTGGACCAAAATCACCGATGACCAGCTCACCTCCTCACTCAACAACTCCACCCAAACCATCGCGGAAAACGACGACCCCAACACCGCAGCCCGAACCCTGCATAGATGGATCTCGGACAGCACCAACACCATAGCCCCCCTCAAGAAAAACAACAATACCCGCGCCAAGAAAGCCAGATGGTTTACCACCGAACTTCGAGAGTCCAGAAGAACATGCCGCCGCCTCGAAAAGGCCTGGAGGAACACCAAATCCACAGAAGCCCACGACAACTTCAGAGCCGCCACCAACGCCCACCATCAACTCATCAGAGAAACGAGAAAAAAAGCGATTGAAGACAGAATCTCCACCCACGCGCACATCAGCAAGGAACTCTTCAGCATCATCAAGGAGTTCGCCCAACCCACTAGCGAGTCTACCGACATCCCTCCCTCACAAGACCTCTGCGACAAACTCAGCACCTTTTTCCACCACAAAATCAAGAGCATCTACGACAACTTCGACGAAGACAACCAACACACTGAACCCTCACCAACCACCCCGACACCCGGAAACCAGTGATTGACGACTGGACAGCCCTCACCACCGAAGACACACTGAAGACAATGAAGTCAATCCACTCAGGGTCCCCCACGGACCCCTGCCCCCACCACATCTTCAACAGAGCCGCCGACACCATCGCACCCATGCTCCGCCACACCATCAACCGCTCCCTGGTGACCGCCTCGTTCCCCGACGACTGGAAACACGCCGAGGTCAACCCCCTCCTAAAGAAACCCTCAGCGGACCCCACCGACCTCAAAAACTACAGACCCATCTCCCTGCTCCCGTTCCCAGCGAAAGTCATCGAGAAAGCCATCAACAGCCAACTCGCCACATTCATTGAAGAACACAACATCTTCGACTCCTCCCAATCTGGCTTCAGAAAAAACCACAGTACGGAAACCGCCCTCCTCGCCACAACAGACGACATCCGCACCCTACTGGACAAAGGAGAAACAGTAGCCCTCATCCTCCTCGACCTATCAGCGGCGTTCGACACAGTCTCCCACCGCACCCTAATACGCAGACTCCACAACGCAGGAATCCAGGACAAGGCCCTCGACTGGATCCGCTCCTTCCTCTCTGGCAGGACGCAGCGGGTCAGACTCCCCCCTTTCCTCTCGGACCCCACACCTACCACCTGCGGAGTCCCCCAGGGCTCCTCCCTCAGCCCGACGCTCTTCAACGTCTACATGGCTCCACTCGCCCCCATAGTCAGAACCTACGGACTCAACATCGTGTCATACGCAGACGACACCCAGCTCATCCTCTCCCTATCCAACGTGCCCAACACCGCCAGACGCAACTTTCGAGAAGGCATGGAAGCCGTCGCCAAATGGATGAAAAACAGCTGCCTACAACTAAACAGAAGTACTCATCATGGGCCCAAACCCCGATGCCTGGAGCGACACCTGGTGGCCCCCCGCCCTCGGAAACCCGCCAACCCCCACGGACCACGCACGCAACCTGGGAATCATCCTGGACTCCGAGCTCAAAATGGACCGCCAGATCAACTCTGTCTCATCTTCCTGCTTCCACACCCTCCGCCTCCTTCGTAAGACCTTCAAATGGATCCCCCTCGAACACCGAAAGACCGTCACTCACGCCCTGGTCACCAGCAGACTCGACTACGGCAACGCACTCTACGCCGGAATAAACAAAAACCTCACCCGCAAGCTACAGAAAATCCAGAACGCCGCCGCAAGACTGGTCCTCAACCTGCCAAAACACTGCCACATCTCCCAGCACCTGCGCACACTCCACTGGCTCCCTGTCGAGGCAAGAATCACCTTCAAGATGCTCACCCATGCACACAAGGCCCTCCACGGCACCGGACCAGCATACCTGAACAGCCGATTCAAATTCCACGCACCCCAAAGGACCCTACGATCAGCCCAGCTCTCCTACGCCGTCGTCCCCCGCACCAGAAAGACCAGATCGGGAGGCCGCTCCTTCTCCTTCCTCGCGGCCAAAGCATGGTACGCCCTTCAGCTCCACCTCAGACAGACAACATCGCTCCCCATCTTCGCAAGAAACCTCAAAACCTGGCTCTTCGACAGACCCCCTCCTTGATGGATGGAACCTGCACCCCCCCCACCCCTAGCGCCTTGAGACCCTTACGGGTGAGTAGTCGCGCTTTAACAAACCCCTGATTGATTGATTGAATGGAATTATTAAGGAATGTTCATCTATCTTTTGATTTTCAAATACTGGGATTACTGGCCCTATAGTTACTGGCACAGTCACAGCTTCCATATTCTTTGTCAGGTCGCTTATCTTTTCAGTCAACTCTCTTGTGGTTCTGGCTAGTTCGGCCATATTACCATTATCATGTTTCACAGTCTGTGGTGTTTCTAGTCTATTAAATGGACTATTTATTTCAGAAAATTGTTCAGGGCTTTGATTTATTACAGTTCCCATTGGCGGTGCATTTGGTGTCACCACCACAGAATCCTGTTGATATGGAGGGGGTCCTTTATTTAAAATGTCCTCCAGCAACTCATCCTCTGTGTCGCTAACTCCATACCCATATTTCTCTGGTACTGCATGCTTCTTTTTCTCCGTACACATTTTCCCTGCAAATTCTTCAACTGTTCTGGCAGGAAACATACCATCCGTCATGTTAGCATACCGCCATCGTCTCATCCTGTCTTCATGACTCAAACCCCATACTCTTCTATGAACAAAACTATAATTCTTTGCACCTCTGTGTCTTTCCCTTTCATACATCTCATCTTCCCATTCACCTAAGGCTTCGAACTGTGTCGGTCTAGGTCTCGGTTCAAGTCTCATCATTTTTTCTCTCAAATTTCGAATTACAGCTGTGCTAAACGAACCATTTTCCGGAAATGCCAATACTCCATCGTCTTTGGTATATTTCATCCAATTTTCCAACCAAATGCAAGTATGATAGCCATATTTCACCATCAAAAAAGTGCTGGTGTTTTCGGCGGAGTAAGTACTTCTCCTTCCCTAGTCACAACCTTTTTATCTTTCTTAAAAAGATTTTTAAGCTTCGCAAACCATGACGGTTTCTCTCTATTACGTTAATTGTAATAAGCCATATTTCACTGTTGTTTTGCTGAAGCTAATTCACACAATTCTTCACCGATTGGTTCTTTCTACCGCTCGGCTATTCTGACCTATCCCAGCGCGTCTCTCACCAACGCACCAATCATAAAAGCTCTACGTCACTCTCACACTAACCTATTCCAGCGCGTCTCACACTAACGCACCAATCAGGAAACTCTTCGTTCTTCCACAACTGGCCAATACCAGCGCGGTTCTTGTTGACGTCAGCTCTACTCCTGCTTCTACTGACCCCTCCTTTACAAAAAATTATCGCCACTTTTCTTAACTTTTCTTTTCAACTAAATCGATTAGTGACAACGTAAAACACATTACCATTGTCTGTTTCTCTAAACAAAAGAGATAGTTTATTCCCACTTACAAGAATACTGTTTCGTTCGATAAGTGTAGCACTTCTCTCTACCTTACCCTTCTCTCAAGCAAGAGGTAAACCCGTTTCTCTGGGGATAAAACACATGTGGAGACTACACTGCTCCTGAGAATTAAGGCCAAAGTTTCACAAGAAAACCTGTTGCTAATTCACTCAAATGCAATTCATACGTGAAATTTCCATAACATAACACAGTCTTGTGTTATCACCAAATTTGAAATCAGACAATGTACAATTCCATGTGACTTCTCTTGCCACACGTGTCCACTTCCTACTTCCCGGAAGCTTTAAAATTCTGACTACACCTAACGTAATACAAACTCAACATAGAGTGTTAGACATGAAAAAATCAATAATCAATAATCACCAAACTAATCTATAGAAACCATAACTCTGCTACCAAGAAATCTGATCCAGCGCGGCGAAAATAAATTTTTCCTTATGACACTAACCCAGAAAACACCTACTCAACCTTTAATCATATTAAACCTATGTCGGTGGGGCCCATAACACCGCATACATACATTCACTCAATTTTCTGGATCAAACGCTAAGGAAAATGAGCTGCTGGACAAACGGGATACCTTATTAAAATGACAGAATTATAACCTACACATTATATACATTAACTTAGGATCCTGTCGGTTCTAAACATCAAGGTACTCCGCTATTCGGTCGATGGACCAACTAGTAGAATCAGTTGATGGCGATTAAGTCCAGCTCAATCACAATTAAAACCTTTAACATTTATTTATCACAATTTTATTTAAAGAACCACAGACTTATTTAGAGTTAGCATATAATTTTATCTAAATTCTTTGAGCAAATAAGTAAAGTTCATAATTAGGCAAATACACTTAAAAATATCAATAAGCATTTAAGTAAAATTTTGAGAATAGAGACGGAAAATACTCATTACCCTTGGCGATGACAAGAATGGTTCACCAGGAAAGAAAGATGAACCGCAGGTCACAGGATGGGACTCCCACAACTGACTGACTGTCCCGCTAACCTCCTCGGACGCAATCTCCTCCCGGGCAACTCCCACAACGGTCTCGTTCCTTCCCTAGTCAAAGTCCGAAGTCCAGAATGACAGAGTCTCTCGCAGCATCAGGATAGAAGAAGTGAATAATACACAACGTAAGAGCAGACTCTCTTATACCCTATTCTCCGACTCGCTACACTTAAAGTTGCAATCTTTAGGGGCAGAAATCATGCTAATTGGTCCATTGGAGGGGTGGTGATGGTCACCTCATCGCCCTCCTTGTCCGAACCGGTTTGGGGACAATAACGCATACATTAATTCTCATGATCAACAATGTCCAAAGGTAATTCAATTTGTTAATGTATTTTGTAACAAACTCCGATGGTCACATATTAGTTCATCCTCTGTCGCTCGATTCTCGCATCCGTTCCCATGCATATATGCTGAACTCTTGGCACGATCCTTGTTGCAGGTCAGACTGGCCTTGACATCTCTCACTCCGGGCACATGCCGCATACACATGACTGGAGCATTCACTCTGCTAAATGCGCGGGGGCCATTTTATTCAGCGCACGCAATCTCGTCCTTTTCCAGCGGCCATTTTCGACGCACGGCCTAGCAGGCCCGAACGAAACTAATATAAGAACAAACACAACAGAAATTAAACATGGAAAATAAGCCTTTCTGTTTACCACCTGCCATTCTAAAGACCCGTGTTAGGTATTACCTAGCAGAAGCGATATTTAAAGCCATTTTACTTACCATCTGCATTCTTTGCCACGGTGCAATTTTACTACACAACACAAATCATGCAATTTACTCTATTTACTACGCAAATCACAATACTAATGTTATTTTGCTTCACATTTGTAAATAAATTAGATTTTGCAATGCCAGCAAGTTGCCCACGTGTAATTTTTAATAAAAGGTGCATTTGTTGATTAGTTCATGCGTTTCAAACGGTTAGTATCATTAATCGTTATGGGGTCATTAACTTTCAAGGGGTACACAAAAAATATTTTATTTCCCCTGCTCCATCAATAGTGTAAGCAGATTGGCCAAGATGTCTGGAGAGGAGAGATTTAAAATTTTGAAAGACATGCAGAGGATCTTGAACTCGATGCGTTTAGCCACAGGCAACCAATGTAGCCGACGCATAGCACTGGAAGTGGGGCATGTCCTGGGCAGACCCAACAGGGTTCTAGCCGCAGCGTTCTGGACCCTTGCAGTCGTGTAATTTCTGCCTTATTGGCTCCCAAGTAGAGTGAATTGGCATAATCCAGTCTAGACAGAATGGAAGCCTGGACAATCACCTGCCTCATGGACGGGTCAAAAAACCCTAGCACTGGTTTGAGCCCCCATAGAATGCCAAAGCAGGTTCCTGCTACTTTCTTTGTTTGTGTCTGAAAGCTAAGGGCGGAGTCTACCCACACACCCAGATTTTTTACCACCTGTTTGGGGACGAGTGCACAGCCCAGCTTAGCAGGCCACCAGCGCTCACTCCACAGCTCAGTGTCTCTCCCGACCAGCTGTACCTCGGACTTGCTGGCGTTGAGCTGAAGACAGTTGGCAGTCATCCACTCAGAGATGATCTCCAGATCCCTCTGGAACTTGCATGCGTCCTGCCCAGAGTCATCCGAGAGTGCCACTACCAACTATGTATCGTCCGCATAAGACACTTCTGTGAGCCCTCTGCTTTTTGCCACTACTGCCAATGGTTGTACATATAGATTGAACAATGTCGGGCTCAGAGCTGAGCCCTGCGGTACCCCATATTTGATGGTATGGATCTTGGAAGTAAAAGGGGGAACTGCAACCTGGAAGGTCCTGTCAGTTAAAAAGGAGACGAACCACTCAAGGGCAGAGTCCACGATGCCCACCTCCTCCAACCTCTGCAACAGGATCTGGTGGGAGACGGTGTCAAACACGGCACTGAGATCTAACAAAATCAGTGCCGATGTGCGACCCTCGTCTAGAGCCCCCCTCAGATGCTCGGTCACAGCTAGGAGAGCTGACTCCGTACTGTGACCCGGCCGAAAACCATTCTGAGAGGGGTCCAGTAAGTTGTTCTCCTCCAGATAGCCTGTAAGTATGGAATTAATATAGGCCTCCAAAATCTTGGAGACCCAGGGCAGGAGAGAGATGGGTCGGAAGTTCTCCGGTTTTGCAGTATCAAGCTTGGGCTTTTTCAGCAAAGGGACCACCCTGGCTTGCTTCCAAGCTCTAGGGACAGCAGATGTAGACAGGGACAGATTAATCAAATGGCACAAAGATGGTAAGAACACGGGTAGCGATTTCAAAAATTGGTCCGGCTTAAGGGGGTCAGCAGGAGAGCCTGATTTAATCTTATGGCAGAGCACAACAAGCTCCTCTTGAGAGATGGGCGGAAAGGCAGCCATAGTATGACTACATGAGGGTCTAGACACAGGCCCCTCATAAACTGCATGTTGAGGGAAGGATCTATATATTGTTTCCACCTTCTTCACAAAGAAGGAGGCAAGGGCCTCACATTGTGCATCAGATGATACTGAGGGTGTTGTAATATCTGCCGAGGTTTTAAGATCTTTTACTATAGAGAAGATACTTTTAGAAGGGTTGCTACTATTTCTGATCACATCTGAATAGTAAGGCGATACCAAAGGGGATGATGGACGGAGCGTTAGAGCAAATCAAACACTCACCCCCAGTCAACTGATCTGGGTTTAATCCATCATCATTCTTTAGCTCACTCCACCACCCCAGTTCAGACATGGCCATATGCAAATCAGTCTGACCCTGTGCCTCATGGGAACAGTCCAGCCCGAACTGCCAAGCCATGTCTTCCCTGGACCGGAAACAAGCATCCTGGGACCGGTTTCGGGTTCAAAACCCTCATCAGCCAGGCTATCTTGAATCCAGTGGCAAAGTGAGCAAGGGACCCACGTCTGGGCATACCCTGCCAACTTAGGGCGAACAAAGCGATACCAAAGGGGATGATGGACGGAGCGTTAGAGCAAATCAAACACTCACCCCCAGTCAACTGATCTGGGTTTAATCCATCATCATTCTTTAGCTCACTCCACCACCCCAGTTCAGACATGGCCATATGCAAATCAGTCTGACCCTGTGCCTCATGGGAACAGTCCAGCCCGAACTGCCAAGCCATGTCTTCCCTGGACCGGAAACAAGCATCCTGGGACCGGTTTCGGGTTCAAAACCCTCATCAGCCAGGCTATCTTGAATCCAGTGGCAAAGTGAGCAAGGGACCCACGTCTGGGCATACCCTGCCAACTTAGGGCGAACAAAGCGATACCAAAGGGGATGATGGACGGAGCGTTAGAGCAAATCAAACACTCACCCCCAGTCAACTGATCTGGGTTTAATCCATCATCATTCTTTAGCTCACTCCACCACCCCAGTTCAGACATGGCCATATGCAAATCAGTCTGACCCTGTGCCTCATGGGAACAGTCCAGCCCGAACTGCCAAGCCATGTCTTCCCTGGACCGGAAACAAGCATCCTGGGACCGGTTTCGGGTTCAAAACCCTCATCAGCCAGGCTATCTTGAATCCAGTGGCAAAGTGAGCAAGGGACCCACGTCTGGGCATACCCTGCCAACTTAGGGCGAACAAAGCGATACTCAAAGGGGATGATGGACGGAGCGTTAGAGCAAATCAAACACTCACCCCCAGTCAACTGATCTGGGTTTAATCCATCATCATTCTTTAGCTCACTCCACCACCCCAGTTCAGACATGGCCATATGCAAATCAGTCTGACCCTGTGCCTCATGGGAACAGTCCAGCCCGAACTGCCAAGCCATGTCTTCCCTGGACCGGAAACAAGCATCCTGGGACCGGTTTCGGGTTCAAAACCCTCATCAGCCAGGCTATCTTGAATCCAGTGGCAAAGTGAGCAAGGGACCCACGTCTGGGCATACCCTGCCAACTTAGGGCGAACAAAGCGATACCAAAGGGGATGATGGACGGAGCGTTAGAGCAAATCAAACACTCACCCCCAGTCAACTGATCTGGGTTTAATCCATCATCATTCTTTAGCTCACTCCACCACCCCAGTTCAGACATGGCCATATGCAAATCAGTCTGACCCTGTGCCTCATGGGAACAGTCCAGCCCGAACTGCCAAGCCATGTCTTCCCTGGACCGGAAACAATCATCCTGGGACCGGTTTCGGGTTCAAAACCCTCATCAGCCAGGCTATCTTGAATCCAGTGGCAAAGTGAGCAAGGGACCCACGTCTGGGCATACCCTGCCAACTTAGGGCGAACAAAGCGATACCAAAGGGGATGATGGACGGAGCGTTAGAGCAAATCAAACACTCACCCCCAGTCAACTGATCTGGGTTTAATCCATCATCATTCTTTAGCTCACTCCACCACCCCAGTTCAGACATGGCCATATGCAAATCAGTCTGACCCTGTGCCTCATGGGAACAGTCCAGCCCGAACTGCCAAGCCATGTCTTCCCTGGACCGGAAACAAGCATCCTGGGACCGGTTTCGGGTTCAAAACCCTCATCAGCCAGGCTATCTTGAATCCAGTGGCAAAGTGAGCAAGGGACCCACGTCTGGGCATACCCTGCCAACTTAGGGCGAACAAAGCGATACCAAAGGGGATGATGGACGGAGCGTTAGACTGATTTGCATATGGCCATGTCTGAACTGGGGTGGTGGAGTGAGCTAAAGAATGATGATGGATTAAACCCAGATCAGTTGACTGGGGGTGAGTGTTTGATTGGCTCAAACGTTCCGTCCATCATCCCCTTTTGTATCACATCTGAATAGTATGCTGCCCGCTCAGACTGGATCACCCTATGATATTTCTTAATGGCCAGCTGGTAACATCCCTTTAACGTAGGGTCATAATCTCTTCTCCATGCACGTTCCAACTTTTTACAACCTTTACGCAGGGAGGCTAACCTATCATTGTACCATGTGCTTGATTTGGTGCTACGACATTTAGACCACCTAGCAGGGACCAGGGAGTCCAAAGCATGGGAGATCCAGCCCGAGGTCATTTGTGTTGCTCCTTCAAGGTTTTCCTATAGAAAGTAACAGTTGAAATAAAAAATATTGAAATTGAGTTGAAAAAAACAGCCATTTGTGCCTATGTTTTCACCTTTCTTATAAGCAAGGCAGATTTTTGAAAGCAATATAGTGTTATGTCTGCTGGACCCCTTTGGTTGCGGGGATATGTAGGACTTGTAGGTTGACCAAGAACTCAAAGTACCCAGAGCCAATAACTGAGCTGCACCTTGCAAAGGTTTTTCATTGTGTATTGGGTATACCGCAATTCATTTGGTAAATTATAAAGAGTGAAAAATAGGTATCAAGGAAACCTATGTATTTCTGAAATGGGAACAATATATGGAGTTTAGAAGCAGTGGTTATTTGCACATCTTCGAAATTGTGGGTGCCCATACAAGCATGTGAAACAGAGGGCATTTTTCAGAATGACTTATTTTTTACACACTGTCTTATGTTTGGAAGGCAGAACTGCATAGAAAGTCGAATGGTAATAGCAGTTGTTCTACTATTCAGTGTTCCTCTAAGTCTCCCAATAAAAATGGTACCTCACTTTTGTGGGTAGACCTAGTGGCCGCGAGAAGGAAATGGCCCAAAAAGCAATGTGGACACATCACATTTTTCAAGTAAAATTGGACCCTTTTTTCGCAATGTGCCTAGCTGTGGATTTTGGAGGCTAGCAAACCTGTACATTTTTAAAAACTGGACATCAAGGGAAATCCAGGATGGGGTGACTTGTGTGGCGGTCATCAGGTTTTGTTACCCAGAATCCCTTGCACACCTAAAACTTTGTAAAAAAGAAAACACATTTTCTTCACATTTCTGTGATGGAAAGTTCTAGAATCTGTGGGGAGCCACAAACTTCTACCCACCCAGCATTTCCCCAAGTCTCCCGATAAAAATAGTACCTCTGTGCTGGGTGTGTGAAAGTATTTGCCTACCCATAGATTCCAGAACTTTCCATCACAGAAATGTGAGGAAAATTTGTTTTTTTGACTAAGTTTAAGGTTTGTAAGGGATTCTGGGTAACAGAACCTGGTGATAACCACACAAGTCCACCCCATTCTGGATTCCTAGTGTCTAGTTTTCAAAATTGTTCAGGTTTGCTAGGTTTCCCTAGGTGCCAGCTGAGCTAGGGTCCAAAATCCACTGCTAGGCACATTGCAAAAAAAGGGTCAGTTTTCACTGGAAAAATGTGACGTGTCCATGTTGCGTTTTGGGCCATTTCCTGTCACGGGCACTAGGCCTACCCACACAAGTGAGGTGCCATTTTTATCGGAAGACATAGGGAATTCTAGATGGGTGGAAGTTTGTGGCTCCCCGCAGATTCTAGAACTTTCCATCACAGAAATGTGAAGAAAATGGATTTTGTTTGACAAAGTTTGAATTTTGCAAGGGATTCTTGGTAACAGAACATGATGACAGCCACACAAGTCACCCCATCCTGGATATCCATGGGTGTCTAGTTTTCAAAAATGTTCAGGTTTGCTAGGCTTCCGTAGGTTGTAGCTGAGCTAGCATCCAAAATTCACAGCTAGGCACATTGCAAAAAAGGGTCAGTTTTCAGTCGAAAAATGTTATGTGTCCATGTTGCATTTTAAGCCATTTCCTGTTGCATGCACTTGGCCATTACCAAAAGTGAGGTACCATTTTTATCAGGAGACTTGGGGAAATGCTGGGTGGGTGGAATTTTGTGGCTTCCCACAGATTCCAGAACTTTCCATCATAGAAATGTGACAAAAATGTTTTTTTTTTTTTTTACAAAGTTTGAATTTTGCAAGTAATTCTGGGTAACAGAACCTGATGACAGCCACACATGTCACCCCATCCTGGATTTCCCTGGGTTTCTATTTTTAAAAAATGTACAGGTTTGCTAGGTTTCCCTAGGTGCCAGCTGAGCTAGGATCCAAAATCCACAGCTAAGCACATTGCAAAAAAAGGGTCAGTTTTCACTGGAAAAATGTGATGTGTCCACGTTGTGTTTTGGGCTGCTTCCTGTTGCCGGCATTAGGCCTACCCACACAAGTGAGGTACCATTGTTATTGGGAGACATGGGGGAAATGCTGGGTGGGTGGAAGTTTGTGGCTCCCCACAGATTCCAGAACTTTCCTTCACAGAAATGTGAGGATTTTTTTTTTTTACAAAAGTTTGAGGTTTGCATGGGATTCTGGGTAAAGGAACCTGGTAAGAGCCATACAAGTCACCCATACTGGATTTCCCTGGGTGTCTAGGTTCTAAAAATGTACAGGTTTGCTAGGTTCCCATAGGTACCTGCTGAGCTAGGGCCCAAAATCCACAGTAAGGCACATTGCAAAAAAAGGGTCAATGCTAGTGGGCTTTCTGCCCTTCTGGGGGGGCGGATTAGGGGCTAGGGTGCCGATATGCCCCTCAAGGTGGGGCAGAAAGACTGTGGCCATTTATTAGGGGGGGGTGCGGTCTTTGGCATGCCCATTCTGGGCAGCCCCCACCCCTACACTAAGAAAAATAGTCCCTGGTGCCCAGTAGGCTTTCTGCCCCCGGGGGCCAGATCGAGGGCTATTGCTCCCATATGCCTCTGGGGGGCAGACAGACTGTGCCCATTTTTATGGGGGGGGCATTGACATGCCCTTTCTGGGCAGCCCCCTCCCCTACACTAAGAAAGAAAATAGTCCCTGGTGCCTAGTAGGATCAGGGGCTGTTGCCTCACCTACCCAGTAGGGGAGGCAGAAAGACTTCAGTCCCCATTTATGTAGGGTGGGGTGGAGGCATGGCCATGCCCAAGGTCAGCAGCCCCCACCCCTCTTTTATATAAAAACAAAACATCCCTGGTGTCTAGTGGGCTTTCTGCTTCCCTGGGGGGGGCAGATTGGGTGCAATAACCCCCATCTGCCCCCCAGGGGGCATAAAGACTGTCCCATTTTTGTTTGGGGGGTGGGGGCATTGGTATGTCCGTTTGGGCAACCCCCATCCCTACATATTCAAAAAAAAAATGCCCCTGGTGCCTATTGGGCTTTCTCCCCCCCCCCGGAGCCTTTTCAGGGGCTAATACCCCCATCTGCCCCTCAGGTGGGAGAAAGACTGTTTAGAATGTAATTTTGGTGGGGGCATGGTCTTGCCCATTGTGGGCAGCTCCCACCCCTCTTTTATAATATAAAAAAATCCCTGGTGTCTAGTGGGGCTTTCTGCCCCCCCCCTTGTGGAGCTGACCTGGGGTAATAACCCCCGATCTGCCCCCGGGGTGGGGGGGCAGAAGACTGTCCAGTTTGTTTGGGTGGTTTGGGCATTGGCATGCCCATTTTGGGCAGCCCACACCCCTAAATGTACATTAAACAAATCCCTGGTGCCTAGTGTGCTTTCTGCCCCCCCGGGGGCATATCACGGGCTGTTGGCCGATCAGACTGATTCTAATTAGATTTGGATGGGGGCATGGTCTTGCCCATTGTGGGAAGCCCCCACTCCTCTTTTATTAAAAGAAAATTATCCCTGCTGTCTAGTGGGCTTTCTGCCCCCTCGGGGGCCAGATCGGGGGTAATAACCCTCACCTGACCTGCGGGAGCAGATAGACTGTGGATGTTGTTTGGGGGTTGGAGGCATTGGCATGCCCATTTTGGGCAGCCCCCACCCCTAAATTTGCATTAAAAAAACCAAGGTGTCTAGTGTGCTTTCTACCCCCTGTGGGGGGGGGGGGCAGATTGGGGGCTATTGCCACCATCTGCCCCCCAGGTGGGACAGAAAAACTGAATATGCCCAGAAACTTTGGGGGGAGCAAAGGCCCTTGTTCAAGGGGCCGCTCCCCCCTCCCTAGTGTTTAGTGGAACGCTGCTTGGGGATCACTCCCTTTCCAATGATACCTCTCCCGTCTGCCTCGGTGCTGAGGGGCTGAGATAGCCCCCTGTGGACTGAGGCAGTGAATGTGAAATCACTGATCAGCTCATTTCACTTTTGTTTTCAGTGAAATTACGTCAGTGCGCCATGTGCACTGTTCGTCATTTCACTGAAAACCCAGAACAGCCTCGGGAGCTGAGGAAGCTATTCACCTAAATCCAGAGGCTGTTTTGGACTAAAGGAAATCCCTCTGGTGCCTGCACCAGAGGGATTTCTGGCGCCATCTGCGCGGACGGCCAGGAGTCATCCGTCGCACAAGAGCACCGTGGTGTCGGACGGCTCCCGGCCGTCCGACCAATGCAACGGGTTAATGGGGAGGTACTTTGAATTATTCTTATGAATATCTTTCCTCTGCTTCAGAGGTTCGTGGCAAATTAGGCAATGATTCTGATGTGCCTGACTCAAGCTCAGATGTCAGTTCTGCAGGTTTTTCACTTGTTAGGCTTCATGACCTCATGCATCCTGTAGATGGCAGATGAGTCGTGGATCAGGCAGGAGACAGGGGTTGCATGGAAGTCTCTGCCCTGGTGCAGATGTTTTGTTTGGTAATTCAGGATCTGCACTGGTGGACGGACCTCTACAACCTTCAGAGAAATTGCCAATTCAGTCCCCACAGACTCAGGCTGCCCACTGGACTGGGATGCCCATCTTGGCAAAATTACGATGCAGGGTCTTTGGTCCATGTCAGAGCAGGACCTGCACATAAATGTGCCAAATCTGTGGGCAGTCCATTGTGCGCTGAAGCCTTTCCTCCAAGGTGCAATGATCAAACTCTGTCAGACAACATCACTGTCCATTGTGTCAACAAATCCATCTATGGTAAGCTATTCACCTGTGGACGTAGGCACAGTGATGGAGAATCTTCCTATTAGTGGCTCACTTGGCAAGCTCTCTCCATGTGAATACATATGCTCCCAGTCGCCTCCTGGAGTAACAGAGGTGATCTACTTCAGATTGGGGTTCGAGAGTGTGTATGTCTTCATCATGGCCCAGAACAGCAAGTGTCCTCTGTATTGTACTATACCCATCGCTTTGGTTCCCTAGGAGAGGCCTTCAGGTTTTCGGGGCCTGATGAATGCATCTCTTCTGATCCGCTTCCATCAAGAATACTGCAAAAGTCACTGGAGAATCAAACACATCAGATTCTGATCACCCTAGAATGAGCAAGGAGGATCTGGTCTACTGATCTTTCAGCACTCAGTATTTGACACTCCTTTTGCAGAAGAATGTTAAGGGCCTCCACTCCAGTACCCAAACAATGAAGCTGCATGTCTGGTGCTGGCTGTTAGAGTCCTATCACCTTTCAGATAATGTTGCAGGCATCATCTTGATGGATGGAAAGCCTACTTCTAAATCCATCTAAACAGACTGGTGGGCTGTTTCTTCACTGGTGTGAGTAGGAAGGTATTGACCCTTTCAAAACTCACCTTTCCAACATCTTACTGTTTGTGTTCCCTTCCTTAGCAGTATCTAATGGTGACTGCATGTGAAGTCTAGTAGCCCTATCTACTTTCATGTGTCTGACTAATCAACCATGCCTGTTTAGATTGCCACTAGTGGAGCATTTTCTTAAAGGTTTGCTTTACTTACTTCCTCTTACCTTATTTATAGTTCCTCAGTGGGATTTGAATTTTGTTTTGACTTTCTTGATCGCATCTCTATTTGAACGGATACAAAGTTGCCAGGCTCAACTCCTTTGTGTCCTCTGACTAAGAAAGACAGTTCAGAGGGCATTCATTCACTATAAGAGCGTTACTTCTACAACTCTTTCCAGAGGCCTCCCAGTTGCCAACATTTGCTGGTCAACTATATGGCCATCTTTGCATACTTTTACCAGCACTACTGCCTCATGTCACTGTGACAGGTACTTTGCCCGAGCTGCGTTGCATGATTTCCTCGGTTAGCCGGCACTTGTCAATCCTACCACCCAGGGATATACTACTTTGGGGCTCATTCATAGTGTGAAGAACCTGTGGCAAGATGTATCCATCAGAGCAGAATCTTACTTTAGATAACAATATTTGTGGTGGATTCGATACCACCCTCCCTCCTCTCCTATGAACTAGATTCATGATTAATAAAAACCTTGTTGTGCAAACGTTTGCTCTGTATTTATAACTGTATTTTTCACCGATGTGGCTCTTTTTTGATTCCTCTCTGCATGCCTCAATGGGGTGCAGAATGGATATCAGGAACTTACGCCAGCATGTTGTTGGTGACTAATATATTCTAGGGACCTCATGTCCGAAGGTGGAGTTTTGGTAGATGGTAGAATGCCCTTATTTCTCTGCTGCACACTTATACTCCATTTAAAAAAAATATATATGCAGCTACTAAATCCGGAATACTGTAATAACCAACTGAAATTTTCATCAGACATATCATTACGTTTTAAAACCCAATGACGATGCTAGGAGTTTAAGCAGATGGTTACAACAGTAAGGACATTTGTAAAAAAGGCGACTGTAAAATAACAGTGCTAACTCAAGAAAGCTAACATAATGATTGAAAACAATCTAGAGTTAAAATAAGTACTTTACTTTGCAGCTCAATGTAATCTACAACGTCAAACCTACTGCTAGGCGGAGAAGAGGCACAGATATCACTGATACGTTTTCATTGGACATTACAATAGAGGACAACAAAAGTGATTTAAATCGCATTACTGTACATGTTTGCACAAGGTAAGACTTACAATGGAAATAAGTATTGATTAATGAATACTGAAAACTATTTTGCAGAATGTCAAATTATGGTTATCGTGATCAGTTTTTCCCCATTATACATCTTGTGACATACAAAGATTTTGTGCTTGCTTGTCAGATGAATTCTCTGTGATCGGTGGACCTCTTGGGCAATTAGGCAATCCTTATGTCAAGAAATACTGTTGTCTATTGAATCACAGGAGCCAGATATTAATGCAAACTCACTGAAGTGTCAATTTCCCTTTTTTTAATCTACTCGTTTTCTCAGTTGTGGCATGTGCACAGAAGGCACAGTGTTAGTGCTAATACAGTGATTAACCTATCTAATAAGTTACGTTCCAGTGGGTAAGGAGTTGTTAAATGCCCTTAGAAAGGGAATGCATGTCTTCTAAAATCAAGACTTCAGAGAATGAAGGCTGTCATGTTTTTTTTGTTTCCTCAGATCCTAGTGTACAGAATTCCAGGTTCGTGCAGCCACGAGCCAAATTCTTTTGCCTTCCCGGTTTATAAGTTGAAGCTCATTTGTGGGAAAATGTTTGCTCTGCTTGATTAGATGTTTAGCTTAGTGTCAACTTCTAAAAGTAGAGTGAGCAGTTGTCCTTCCATGATTTGAAAGACATTAAGCTTTGATTTTTAGGAGATAGCGAGGTCGAAAGGTTAAGGCCTACTCCTTAAGGTTGGTTGCGGAAAAGAACATTAGCTCAAGCTAGCATGTCTATCTCACACAATAATATCTGAGCAGGTCTCTGTCTCATTAGAAATAGAAATAAGATTTTATTTCGATTATGTATAAACGCTTAGTAAATAAGCCCATAACACACAAAACAGTCATACGGTGTGCAAATGTATGTGATACTCTGTATCTCAATTTGTGTTATATTTTCTGTGTACGTTCTTCTGGAAATTCTTTTTTGTAGTAAGGCGAGCCCTTTTTAGGTCTCGGCTAGCCAGCGCTTGCACTGTCTCGTTGAGACATGCAGTATATACTATAGCGTGAAAGCTTTCTGGTAGCTCCGCCCACTCTCCGCCCATCTTTTTGATTGGCTTACATCCTAAATGCTGCCTTCTGATTGGTTTTAGGGTTCTTAGTCCCTCCTCCTGACGGCCATCTTGTCATTTGTATCCTTCCCTGGCTATTGGCCCCTTTACTCAAACACTATTTTATGCCCTGTGTCCCCCCCACCCCCTCTCGCAGTTCGTCACTTCTCGCCCCCCATCACGCCCTCCACTCCCGTTCCTGCCTTCTTAAATGCCCGCACTCCCTTTTGTAATGCAATACGTCTCGCGCAAATGCGAGTCGTATTGCATTGCAAATGCTTGTTTTAAAGTAGTGTGCAGTTACAATCATGCCACTCTGTGAGCGGGAGCCCACCCCGCATTGTGGTTGAGTGGGAGCCCACCCCGCATTCTGTGTTCCTTGAGGCGGGAGCCCACCCAGCAGTTGTGCATAGTTAACGATGGGTGCCTACCCCGCACTTTGGCACCGGAGAAAGCAGTGGGACCCGGAAGTCAGGCGCCCGTGCCTGGTTGTAGGCGGGCCCCAAAAAGGAAGCGCGAAGACCGAAAGTGAGGCGTCTCGCGCACTGGCAGATGTAAACAGCTCCCATTACCCCAGTGACCCACTCATGCGAAGTCCCCTGCTGTTACCTTGAGCTCTACTCCCTCGGAGGTTACAGGCTCCAGGTTTTACAGCCGGTTGGCTTCGGCCCTCAAGTCCAATAAAAATGTGACCCTGTCGTCGGGAGCAGCACTGAGGTGCGTGAGGAGCAGCCGGTATCGGGGACAGAAATAATAGCCAAGGCGGTCCTCGGCCTGGACTGTTCCCATGAGGCACAGGGTCAGACTGATTTGCATATGGCCATGTCTGAACTGGGGTGGTGGAGTGAGCTAAAGAAAGATGATGGATTAAACCCAGATCAGTTGACTGGGGGTGAGTGCTTGATTTTCTCTAACGCTCCGTCCATCATCCCCTTTGGTATCGCTTTGTTCGCCCTAAGTTGGCAGGGTATGCCCAGACGTGGGTCCCTTGCTCACTTTGCCACTGGATTCAAGATAGCCTGGCTGATGAGGGTTTTGAACCCGAAACCGGTCCCAGGATGCTTGTTTCCGGTCCAGGGAAGACATGGCTTGGCAGTTCGGCCTGGACTGTTCCCATGAGGCACAGGGTCAGACTGATTTGCATATGGCCATGTCTGAACTGGGGTGGTGGAGTGAGCTAAAGAAAGATGATGGATTAAACCCAGATCAGTTGACTGGGGGTGAGTGTTTGATTTGCTCTAACGCTCCGTCCATCATCCCCTTTGGTATCGCTTTGTTCGCCCTAAGTTGGCAGGGTATGCCCAGACGTGGGTCCCTTGCTCACTTTGCCACTGGATTCAAGATAGCCTGGCTGATGAGGGTTTTGAACCCGAAACCGGTCCCAGGATGCTTGTTTCCGGTCCAGGGAAGACATGGCTTGGCAGTTCGGGCTGGACTGTTCCCATGAGGCACAGGGTCAGACTGATTTGCATATGGCCATGTCTGAACTGGGGTGGTGGAGTGAGCTAAAGAAAGATGATGGATTAAACCCAGATCAGTTGACTGGGGGTGAGTGTTTGATTTGCTCTAACGCTCCGTCCATCATCCCCTTTGGTATCGCTTTGCAGCACGGCGGCAGTTCGAGCGGTGGCGGGTTCCGACCTCGAGCTTCGTAGGAAGGCAGCTGAGGCACACAGCAGCTCAGAAGTTCGTCCATTGTGATGGAGCGATGGTAGGGCAACGTGCCCAAGAGCCGACAAGCTTTGCAGAGCGAGAGCAAGTTCATGGCCTACACAGTGTATAGAAGATCAGTTGTGTACCGTGCAGCTTCCTGGTCCACCATTAATGAACCGTCAAAGCCATTGCTAAGCTTTAGCCAATCAACGGCAATGTTGTATGCATGTCGCGTACTCTTATCCGCCATGTTGAGTGTGGCACTCTGATTATATTGAAACATGCTGCTTTTTTTTTTTAATGCAGCAACAGAGACGCTGTGCCCTTATACCTGCAGCTGGCAATATTCAATGAGGCAATGTTAGTCAAGGAATGCATATTTCTTTCCATAATATTGCAATTATTTTACAGACCACCTAGTACCTCGGTTAGTAAAGTAATACTAGGTGTTGTGTGTTCCCTGGCCCACAGTTGATGCATGTCTTGGAAAGGGGTATCCTGTCTCCTAGTTGATGTATTGGTGTTCTCTGCCACATTTTCTTGTTGCCCCGGTGTTTTTGCCTCAAATCAAAATCCCCAGCTTCTACTCTGTGTTCACTGCCTTGGTGTTTATTTCTCCCTGCTCCAGTGCCTAGGTCTTTTCAGTCTTTGTGTGAGTATATTATCTGGCGTGCTTTCACTGATTTGTCAGATCCCTGCTCATTCTCTGATGCAAAGTATGTGCCTCCTGTTCTATGATGGGTGTACTCCTGGACCTTTTGCTTTCTGTCTCTCTGTGTATTCCCTGTACATATATCCATGTGCTTCTCCCAGTGTAGGCATATCCCCTCTCCTATGTGCCATTGTCCATTTGTTCCCTGATCACGTATAAGCGTATTCCTGTGTCAGGTCCCAATGTTGTTAACTCCATGTCTGTTATCGTAGTCCGTGTGTTAGTGTACCCCTGATCCTGGTATAAGTATATCATTGCCCCTCTGTTGCTGTACTGACCACGCTAGTATGTGTCGGTGTCCAGTGTTATGTCTCTTGTCACATTATTAGTATATTATTTGCCCCAGTGGTGCTTTATTGACAAATCTGGGGTGTGTCGGTGTCCAGTGTTGTGAGTCCCTACCCCAGTGTATGTCTCCCTGTCCTAAGTTCAGAGTATTCTAGTTTCATTGTAGTTCACTGGTTTTCCTCGTTGTAAATTTCCCATCATGAATCATCCCTGTTCTGTTGTCATTGTAGACAATGCCTCAGTGTCTGTACTGTATTCTCTTTCCTATTGTAAGCATTATTTGTTTGAGTGTTTTTGATTTCTTGTCTTTCTCAGTGTAGTCCTTCGACCAAATCACGCCTCCCTGCTCCAGCAACATTTCGCTCCAAAAATGCTCTTTTCACAGTCCCAGTATTAGTGTCTGTGTATCCTAGTTATTATGAAATATCACAGTTTTTTCAACTCTTTGACGTGAATAAGGTGTCGTTTATGTAGATAGTTGTTTCTGTTGGAACAATGAAGTTTGTGTGTGTCTACCTCCTATCCCAGTGTGCGTGGCACTTTGCCGCATTGTGGCTAAACTGTCTGCCCGGTGTAAATTTCATGGTCACTCTTCCACTCCCAATTACTGTAACTAATATCCATATTGGTTCAGAAAAGTGAACTATTGATGATGTATTCCCCTCCCCTTACCACCCAACCTCTCTTCCCCTTGCAGGGTAGCTAGTTCAGTTGTTTGCTGAAGGTGTTACTGCCATGTTGTGAGTCTCTTGCTTGAGGGCATAAGTGCGGCTGGAACATTCAAGCAAAAAAAAGTAGGAGGCAAAATTCACCAATTCTCACTGCTGGATCTGTGTGTGCTGGCACTGCAGTTTGCCTGCAGCTCTTTAAATAAAAAAAATACAGTGGCAGACAGCTGCAGTCCTGTGAAATTGTCCCAAGATTAGCATCTGCTAACATCAGATTAAGAACGAGCATTTGCAATGCAATAGGTCTCGCATTTATGCGAGTTTGAGCTCTTGGCATTGTAAATCACAATGCCTTTTATTTATGTTTTGTTTTTTAAGCCTATAAGTTATAAGCCTGTGTGTGATAACACCATGCCAATGGCCACGCGCGAGCAGGCAGCTGCAGCACCTGCCGGTGTTAGTTACCCAAAAGGTGAAATAGGTGGCAAGACTGGTGCCGCGTGAAGTGTGTGTTTCATGTTGTTAGGGCCTCTCAAACATCGGTTCCCTGCTGGGCTGGGTCACTCACGTGACGTGATAGAGTGGCCCAGAGTCCTGATGTTCTCTGACTTTGCTGGGAGGGGGGCCCCACCACAAAAGCTGTCAATCTGTTTTTGGTTTTCTGCTGGCCCCTACAACAACAGTAGCCACCAGAGGAGTGTGCTATTAGGGCCTCACACATCCTGTTTGGGCTGGGTCCCACGTGGGAGAGAGGCCATGGACTGAGTGATGCTCTGTACAGCATCATTCCTTTCGAGGGAGGAATCAGGGGGTCCAGTATAAGTCAGCAAAGGCTGGAGGCTCAAACCTCCAAAAACGCACAACCACAAAAAATAATAAAAAACAGCTCCTGACCTAGTGTGCAGAGCCTTGATTTAATATGTTACAAAGGAGCTTCCTGATATTTGTACGATTCTAAGTATATTTACTTAAACATAAGTATAAATGAAAGTCGTTTAATAATTATTTCTTACGCTTTGCAACAGTTAACATAGAGTTTCTAGTTGCTCAAATGGGTGTGATTTCTGATATTTATAAGTTTCCCTCGTTTTCATAGCTTGATTTTGCTCGCAAGAAAGTGTCACTTATAGTTGTTAAAATTTCACTCATATTTACTCTGAAATTATGAAAATGTCACACATAGCAATCTGAAACCTTGGCAGCTATGTAGTGTACATATTTCAAACATACAGATTTCAAATCATTAAACAATGTTGACAATGAATTCAGTGACTGCCGTTTGATGTACTGTGTTTCTGTATTTTTGGCAATAAATTAAGGAACTTTAATATATATTTTCGCCTTTGATTTAGCAGACCCCTTAGGTTTTCCCCTTAGATTTTGCATCTTCCCTTGTTCTCGGAATGTTTGGAATACTTCTCAATCATAATCACTAAGGCCGTTATCTGTATATTTTCATTGTTTATAAAAGTCCCCCAGCGCCAAAGCGCCGGATGCTCCCCTGAATCTGGGGCGTAGGTATTGAATATGTTGTGATGATTACCGTCATCTGGGAATGTCAATGTGCTACAAATACATGTAAGCGAAGCTACGTTGCAGTAATGTGCGATAAATGTGTTGCATAGCCAAATACTTAAAAGGCCCCAAAGGCGAGACCGATTGCATTGCAAATGCTTGTTAAAGTTTGGCAGTGCCCTAACATCTGCTGCCCTGCAAAACTACTTTCCGCCATATATAGAAGTCTCCACCTTCCTAAACTAACGTTACAAATCTGAAAACTACTGGAATAGATCAGTTTTAGTTTAGTCAACTATCACTTGCACCTCGTTATACACTGCTTATGACCTCACATATTACATCACTCACGGCATGTTAACTGACATCATTGTTGACATCACTGAATTGATTTAAATAACAACATTGATTGCACTAATAATGGGATAATTGAATAATTCTCATATTGTGCTATAGGCCTTCAAAAGGCAAGAGTAATACAACAGCTTAAATTGATGGCTTGATTTTCAGCTAGGTCATGCACCCAGCCCTCAGCAAGCACCGTGTGCATCACCCAAAACCCAGCCTACAGCTAACACCAGCTGCACATTGCCTTCAGCCATGCCCTGCGCCAAACCTACCATGTATGTCTCTGAGGTTTTTTGATCATATTCAGCCATCTTCCCCACTGAGCACGGCTTTTGGCCATGCACAATGGGAGGTTGGAAGACCACTTAGTCTCCAGACATTCCCTGCACCCAACCCTGCCACGGGTGCCCAATCCCCTGCTATCCACAGTCTTCGGCTGCCTGTAGCAACAAGCCCTGCACCCAACCCTATAGCAGACAGACATGCCGCTATTGTTTAAGCCATGTCAGGCAGGGGGGTTGGCCACTAGGTCCATGTGCCCAAGCTGCTGTGGGCAGCCAAACCCCCACTGTGCATGGTCTTTGGCCGTGTGCACCTAGGGGTTGGCTGCAGGGCCAAGCCTCCAGCCATGCCCCGGTGCAACTTTGCTACAGGTGGCAAACCCCCACACAGCCTTTCACTGTACTTAGCGGGCAGTTGGCTCCAGGGCCCAGCCTCCGGCCAGGCCCTATGCTGAAACTTCCGTAGATGCCCATCCCCCCACAGACTCAGAACTACATTTCACCTATTATTTTTAAAAACATTTCACTGTTACTGTGGTACTGGCACTCAAGCTTTCCCCCCCAGAAGAGTACCATGGTACCATGGAAGCTGCCCCTGGAAAATCTCGCATTGTATTGTAGTACCATGGGTACTGCAGGAATACCATGGTTCCTACAACATAAGTTTTTTTAAATTAGTTTTAGACCGGTGAGGTTCCTCTGGGTCCCTCCCACAAGTGCCAGTGGGCAGGGTGTCCCTAGCCTGTCCTCTTATACTACTTTTGTAATCAAATCCAGAACACAGGTATCTAGCCTCTGAGTCCTATTGTGGCCAAGCAATCATATCTGTCTATACCGCTGGACCAGTAGCGGTCCCGCAGTACCAAAATGGGCAATTTACAGTACCACAGGAATCCCATGGGAGCAACATCCAGATATGCCTAACTCTTAAACCCATTTATGACCACCGAAGCACCTCTTTAAAACTAAACTTCTCAAAAACAGCTAAAAAAATGTACACCAAATATCAAAAAGCGTGATTTCTGAATGAAGTTCTAAATTACTGCCAGATTTGGGGTATTTCTATTCAACTGTTTTTTTATGCATCGGAGAGCAAAGTTTTCTTTGAGAATTAACATCGGAAACCAATGCTTTTGGACCCCCCTTTTTCATGGTCCCTGCTTGACAAATCACCCTAAACATTCCAGGAAGGAGCTGAGGTGGTTGAACATGTTTATGCAAGGTTTCATGCATATTTATCAAATGATGGCAAATTTGTTTGCAAAACAAAAAACTTTCCTCCTATGGAAACACTGATCTGAGGGGGGGGTGGAGCTTGCCAGGCTTGAAGATGGCTGCCATTTAGGTAAGCCCCCTTGGACTGCTGCATTTTTTAAGCCTGCATTCTCTCCCCTAGCGCTGACACAGCCATAGTGCATAGAGCTGAGGAGAGTCCTGTCTACATGGCACTCAGTTTGGGCTTGCACTAGTAAATGCCCCCATTGCCTCAAGCTTTGCAAGTGGATGTCTAATGCAAGGCCCTGCTGTGCCCTACTCGCACAGATATTAATACCCCCTACGGGACAGCCTCTCAAGCCAAGCTGGTCTGGGTGGAACTGGTGAGGAAGCCTTTAGTGATTGATATGTTGTGTGCCCTGCCTCAACTATTGGAGCCTTGGGGGGCGAGCCTGCCCGATTGGCCGTCTGCCTGTACATGGGGGACATTCAGCAAGGTTGACACTCACATAGGGCTGGGCGTGTGATGCCCCACGCTGGCTATTCTGGCTCTGGCTGTGCTTCAGTGGTGGCTGGAGAGGTGCCCTGAAACCTGTCCCGGATCTCACTTCCAGTGGGTGGATGGTTGCTGCGCTGACAATCTGGTTGGTAGATGTGCCCTGGGCTTCACGCAGTGCCCGAGTGTCTCGGTCCCGTGAGGTGGAGCCCTGTTCACTTGCAGTTGTCTCTCCGGTGGCTGGCGACACCGAGCCTGGACCAGCCTGGTTCAAGACGCCTCTAGAGGAGAACACTATATTGTCGACTACTGGTGTGCCTGTAGCGCTAGTGGCCCTCTCAACGGGGTGCTGCCGGAGTTGGCTGTCAATATAGACAAAACGGATAGGACACAGACCAAACTATAGTTTGATCTCCAGAAAACCCCTAAGGCTCGTGATGATGGTGTGGCAGAGCTGGGGCCCGCGCCTGAGGACACAGACGCGGAGGCTAGCATGGAACTGAGGCAATTCCTAACCGCCATGCAGCACAGACTCACAAACATCGACAGCAAGATTGATGCCCTAACATTCAGAATGGATTGTATGTCGGAAAGGATGGACAAGCATGTTGAGTGTCTTGATATGGTAGAATGGCGAGTCTCCTAAGCCGAGGACGAACAAGCTACGGTATCTGCGTCCCAAAAGAAGATAGATAGGCTTCTCCTTGCCTTGCAGTCAAAGATGGAGGATCTTGAAGCCCGCTCAAGAACAACCTCCAGATAGTAGGCATTGCAGAGTCTACCAATATAGACTACATGGAACGCTATGTAGAACAATTTCTTTCTGACCTGCTGGGGAGAGAGACTTTCTCTGATATTTTTGTTCTGGAGTGTGCCCACCGCTCTCTCACACTGTGCCTGGTCCTAGGCACCAGTACTCGCCCTATCATTGCAAGACTGTTAAACTTCAGGGACCGTGATGCAGCACGAGGGTTCGGAGATGTCCTTGTATCCAGATTTTGCGAAGCAGGTGATGGAGGCGAGAAGACAGTTTATCCCAGCTAAGAAGAAGTTGTGGGAGCTACAAATGGAATACAGTATGCTATACCCTGTGAGACTCCGAGACATAGTTGAAGGCAAAGTGACGATTTTTGGGGACTCAAAACAACTACAACAATTCCTCAAGAGCATGGAGGTGGCAGGGACTCAATGCCGCTTCCCTAGGGTGGACAGCGGAGGTGTGGGGAGCACGCAGGACATGGAGGACCAAGCTGCTCAAATTTGATTAGGTGCCCCGTATTCTGCTGTGCATGGATCCTGTGGCTACCTTGCCTGGGGGTTCTGTTCCTGGTGAGCATGATGTGGTCAGATCCACATGCCAGCCTTCGCCCCTGCTGGGGCCCCTGGGGCTGTTGCTCGTACCCGTGTAGACTTGGCAGGAACTGTTGCTGGGGTCACCTGCAGCTGAGTGTGGTAAGAAGGTTTCCTGTGCCTCTGCTCTGTTTGTGTGATTAGCTGGGACTTTTACTGACATTGTTTTACCTTCATGGAGCTGCACTATACCAGGGGCCATGGCTGTGGTTGACCTGCTTGTGGTGTTTTTCTACTCTTGTTATATGCACATACTATGTTTGATTTATACCCCCCTGCGGCTATTTTCTGTATAGGGTACTAGGCTGGGCAACATCTTCCCCCATGTGTGCTCCACCTAGTTTTGTTCGAGATTTATTTGGGGTGGGGACGGGAGGGTTGAACTGCTGAGTAAGTTGGGGGGACCACAGCATGGGTGGGGGTGGGTATTGTTTATACTGTTATCTATTAAGTGTGGGCTTTGGCTGCAGATGTTGTGTTATGCTTAGGACACGTTCATTTGGGAATGTGGAGGGATTGTGCATTGGGGATAGCTTGCAGCGTCAGGACCTACGGGCCCTTCGCTGCTACGGTTTCTCACGTGGAATGTCAGGGGCCTAATGACTGCAAGAAGATACGCAAGGCACATGGTTGATGTAGCAATATTGCAGGAAATCCATCTAGCACCTGGATGTGGAGCGCAGGATGCAGGGGATTTGCTGTGCGATGGGCTTCATCACACACCAGGGGTGTACATATTTGGGCACGCAGGGGGTCAGGTGTTAAAACTGCAGGAGGTATTCATAGATCCGGGACACAGATATGTTGTGGCATGCTGCTCCAGGGATGACTTAATGGTCTTATTGATCGGAGTGTATGGTCCCAACTATGACGACCCACAGTTTTATCACTCACTCCATGCTCGTTAGTGCAGGCGATTTCAATTGTGAACTAAACCCGGATCTTGACCGTCCAGAGGACTGCCTCGGCAGCCCTCAGAGGCAGCTCGGGTGCTTGCGGCGTTAGATTCTTGGGAGGGTTTGTTAGATGTTTGGCGACACAGGTCTCCTACAGGGTCAGGTTACACACATTATTCCACCGTACACGACATCCACACCCGTATAGATTACTGGTTGATGGCGCGGGGTTGGCTACACGCGTCTGCTGATTTGAGCCACTGCAGCGTATGTATTCCCACCATTCGCCGGCCTTCCTGAAGCTTGAGCTGCGCACCCCACAGCCTCCCACATTCATATGGTGCTTCCCCCTACTCGCTGTCAGATGCTGTGTTTTGTGAGGAACATGCACAGGCAATCAGTGAGTTTTTCCGTATCAATCTGGGCTCCGTAGACAAGTTCGTGACAGTCTGGGAAGCATTCAAAGTGTATATACAGGGTTTTACATTATCTAAACACGCCTGGGTCCTTAGGTCACTGTGAGGCTGCCTGGCGTGACTAGAGGTGGAGATTTAGGAGCTGGAGCGGCGGCATGGGAAGACAGCGGAGCGAAGTCCAGCCTGCTGGGTACCATTGGGGGCAAAGTGGAAGAATTTCACAAAACAGCTCAGAGTGAGGTGAACCACTTAGAAAAGTATGCAGTCATGCATACATATAGTGAGCATCCCGGGGCGTGTCTGGCGGCGCTGCCGGTGGGAGGATGACACGATCCTAACAATACAAGATGAGCAGGGTGTACCTATGACCGTGGCCGAACAGGTCTCAGATTGCTTTTGTCAGGACAATACTGCCTTGTACAGGTCGCAGATTGCTTATGACGATAATGCTGCCTTGAAGTATCTTGCACATATTGCCATAAAATGGCTCACCACAAAGCATAGGGAACATCTTATGGCTCTGCCGCACCCAGAGGAGATTCGCACTGCTCTCGGGGACATGCAGTCAGGAAAAGCTCCCGGTACTGATGGGCTTACTGTTGCTTTTTACAAGGCATATCAAGACTGGCTTATTCCTCATCTGGTTACTTTGTATGAGGAGATGGTTAAGGAGGGCTGTATGCCCCCCTACAATGCGCAAGGCCCTCCTGGTCACTCTTCTGAAACTGGGCAAACCGGCAGATCATTGTTCATCATATTGGCTATTGTCGCTCCTAAATGTTGACACTAAAATTCAACCAAATAGTTGGAGTATAATATCAGAAAAAATCCTCATAAATATGAGGCTTCAATACATGTATGTGTGCCCTCCTTCGTCCGAGGGGAAAGCAATTTCTTTCAAGAAATCTCAAGACGAATTTTCATATCCATCGAGTAAAGGGAACGACAACCTCCATCTTCCAAAGTCAGGATTACATATTTATAAGGATTTTCTCTCCATGATACTCCAATGATTTGGTTCCAAAGAGCACAAGGTATTTTTTTCCCGTTACAACAAACATCTGGAATTAGATCACTAATCACAACCCTGATGAAGTCCTTGTAGGACGAAACGTGTTGGCTGGGCTGAACATGTATATGTATCTGCAAAAGGAATACAAATAAATCAAGAAGCTTTTCATCATAAACCACGTGACTCTATTGCATGATTAATGACCACTCCTGATGATTTGGGTTGAACGGATTGTAGATATTGTGGTCATGAAATTGTGATGCTTTGATGTTATAAACGTTAAGAAGCAGGTACTTAATTGAAGGAATACTATATGTTTAGATAACGGACGTTCCTGAGTTATCATTTTCAAAACGTTATTACACTGTACACAACTCCACTCTACGCCAGTGCAGTCTATGCTATTCTACTGTATGCAACTCCACTCTACGCCTCTTCAGAGTACTCCAGTATATGCTATTCCATTCAACGCCATTCCACTGTATGCCTGCCACTGCACTCTATGCTATTCCACTGTATGACACTCAACTCTACCCCACTCCATTCTACGCTATTCCATTGAACGCCACTCCACTGTATGCCACTGCTCTGTTTGGCTACCAGCAACTGAGTAAAATTTAGCTGGCAGCTATTATAAGAAATGGAAACCCTGTCCCCACCTAGTCCCCATGGGGAGGACTAGAGGGACCTCTTCTGAGGACAAAAGAAAAGGCCCCGAGGGCTGAGTTCCCAATGACCTAATAAGGCTCGAGAGAATGGGCCTCTTGGCCCCCATTATCTTTTAAAACATAAGGCACTGGGGTCCCAAGGGCCTAATGGACTTAATGAGACTTGTGGAAGGGACAGCCACGTAGCCCCTCCTCCCCTTTAAAAAACATAAGGCCCTTACTTTGCACTTACTTTCATATATTCTCTGAAAAAAACAAGGGTAAAGTAAAGTTTTAGTTAGGAGAATATGTCAGTGACCACATTAACATTTTAAACAAAAAAAACCCACAGAAATTAACTATAACTTGCGCCCCGTCATGCACTACTTATGATCTCACATATTACGTCACTCATGACATGTTCTATGACATCATTTATGACATCCCTGATGACATCTCAAATGGCCGATTCTGGAGCTCTGACCCTCCGGTATCCCTGCACCAAATTCCCACAAACCTGTAATAAGTACCTTAGTGGTCTTATGTGAAAAGTTAAGTTATGAGACCAGATCCCTATGGCAACAGACCTTGCCTAACATACTAACTCTAATGTGGTTGTATGTCCAGCATAAGCATCATGAAGTTTCAATTTCCACAAGAAGGGGGGTAGGTCAAGATGGAGGTTCTGCACTGCCTAAAAGCTGGTTAATTAAGAAAATACTCTCCAAATTTCTTTAGGGAACACAAAGAGCTTGTGACTTTCATTAACCATAAGCATTTTGTGAAATAGCAAAGCTGCTGGTTTTAAAAGAAATAATATTTTTGGAAATATCAAACAGAAAAATAATGTCCAAAAAGTAATAAATGCATGGTTCTCATATTTCCAGACAAGGGTCCGTATCACGGTAAATGCGCATTTTCATTGTTTGCGCCCGGCACACCTTTAAAAAGGTGCACCGGGCGCAAACAATGAAAATGTGCCCTATTACCATGAATCCACTGCCCCCAGGGCAGCCAACAAACTTGTGCTGCCCTGGGGGCAGCATATTCCTGTGAAAAACGAGCGGTTGCTTTACAGCTGCTCCGTGTTTTCACATTGCAGGCGGCAGCCCGCCTGCACTTTGAAGGGGGATGAGAGATCCCCTTGCAGGCGGGTGCAGTCAGTGACTGCACCCGCCTGCAAGGGGATGTCTGGGGGGTCCACAGGACCCCCTTTTCCACCTCCAGAGGGCTGTTCTCAGGAGGCGCACTGACAGTGCATCACCTTCTAGCTGGCGCACTGTCAGTGCGCCTCCTGAGAGTGTCTTTGCCTCTGCGCCCATGTCTGTAATATGGCGCAGAGGCAGAGGGATTCTCTCATTTGCATTGGACACGTCCCCTCAAGATAGCGCTGGTGCTTTATGTGCGCCGGCGCTATCGGTATTACAGAAGGGGCCACACAAGCGTCTACGGCCCCTTTTGTAATACCAAAGTGCCACTGGGGCACGCGAAGCGGGCTCAAACGCCCGTTGCGCCCCGGGGCACTTTATGTAATACGGCCCTAGATGTGAGTTATAGACACTGGATAGAAACACATCGAAGCTTTGTGAAATAGTTAATACAATAGAGCATATTTACACTCTAATACTATCATGAAAGCGCCCCCCAGGGGAGACGTCCCCTCAGTGCACCGCACAGTGGCGGCTGGTGACATTTGAAAGTGGTGAGGCGTAAAAGTACGGGATGAGGGCCCTAATGGCGAGCGAGTGAGGCCAACCGCCAGGAAAATAAAAAATAAAAAAAGTGGGCAAATGGTGCATTTTCAAGCAAATCTGAGAAAGCAAGAACATTTATAAAGCAATCTATACATTAATAAGCCACCCCTTCCATCCATTTACAAGAAAACCTGGAGGCACTTTAAGGCAATTGTATTGCATCATTCTGTACAAGCCTATTCATCCATTCAGAAGAGGTGCGCCCTGAGCCCTTCACTTAACATAGCCATTCTATAAAAGTGTATTCATTCAGTCATTCGTCGACCTATTCATAAGAGGACCAGGGACCACCTTGAGACGATTCAGCTAACAAAATAGTGCTCTACATTTCCATTCATCCTCCCATTCATTTATCTATTTACAAGAGTGCCCCTGGGTGCCTTGAGGTGACTCCGTCAATGGAGTCATTCACTACTAGCCTATTCATCCATTCACAAGGGAAATAGAAGGCAGCTTGATGCCATTCAAATAACAGGACCCTTCTCTACAAGTCTGTTCACCTTGCCATCCATCCACAAATGCACCCGTGGGCGCCTTGGGGCCATTACTTTGGTAGAGTCAATCTCTGGAACCCTATTTATTCATCAAGCTACTCATTAATCCACACATGACCAAATTGAGCTGGCCTTTTAGGGATTCTCATCGCACCCACCCTTGAACCCTAATCTCCAGCCACATCCCATTTCTTCTCTCTTCTAGACTTTGGGTATCTGGTGGTGTAAACACCTCCTGTGCAATCAGAAGCCATGGCTGCCTCACAACCGAGCAAAGCTGTGTGATCTTGCGAAAATCAATGTATGTCAGTGGGGAGGAGGGTGGGATTTAAAGCGCAATTATCACCATTAAGTGGCACCTTTACCCCAGTCCTTTAGCTACAACAATTGAGTGTGTTTAGAAACAGGTTAAATGCTGGTGTAAGGCGCTACATAAAGGACACCTGACTTGTTCTCTACTACAAATGCTTGCTATCAGCACAGCTACAGAATAAACCCCAAAAATGCATATACAAGGACATATAAAGAATGAACAAGGAGACCAGAATTCCAATCCCAACTTCCCCTTTGAAGCACTGTGTAATCCCGGGCAAATCAGGTTTTCTTTCTCTTGGACTCAGTTCCATATAGGCTGGACCAGGGTATCGAGCACTACTTTAAAATCCTGGAAGAGCTGATGAAAGGAGGTAAAACGGCTGGGTTTTTTTGTCAACTGCATCCACTCATGCGAGTCCTTCTGGAGTCTTCGCCACGATTTACCCTGAAGTACGTGTCCCCACTGCCCCGGACAGACAGACATGGCACACTGATCTTAACGACACTGCGCCTGTGTGTGTGTGTTTGTTTGTGTGTGTGAGAGAGAGAGCAGTGTAACCAGTGCAAACACAGCATCCACGTATGAACGAGCATGCAGAGGAACTCGGTGAGTACCAGGGACTACGGGACAAGCATAGTTTTACTCTCGCCATCGCAATGCTATTTATTTAATACATGAATTACAAAATGTTGCTAATGCAAAACACTGCATAAATTCCCTCGCCGAACGGATTTCTGGTCTTCACTGATGTGCTCGAATATGCATCAGGCTGAGTTCCCCGATCCGCTCTCTCTAGGATATCCTGCATTTCCTTTTATTCTTTAACTTTTCTTACACTTGAGATATTTGCATCACGTTCGATTCTGTGCTTTCAATTTCTATTTAGAGTTTAAAGTTTCATTGTCAAACCTGCGATCTCGCTATGTATGGGGAAGACGATATTTTTGTCAAAATGACACTTTTTATTTTTTTTTAATTTCTCCTTCATGAAATATTCATCATCATAAATTAATCGGCAATTGCGTCATGTCTCCCTCTTTTTGACCCCGCCCCTCCCCTTAAGTGTTGCCAAATGTTAATATGTGTGAATAGTGCATTCTCACGTTTAAATTCATATCACTTGGAGTTGTATCGGAATAAGTGCTTTTTACACGGGTGCCAAGTTTTCACTGTGCTTATGTGAGATTTCCATGTTTCCAGCATGATTTGTGTGAAATTTAAATTCTTTCGGTGCAACACTTTTGAGTAGCACTGTTGCGAGTGGAACAGAACAGTCATGTCCATGTAAATTTCACAAATGACTCCTTGTTCCAAACTGATCTGAAAGGAGAGAGTGTGTGTGTGTGTGTGTTTGTGTGTGTGCGTGAGTGTGTGTGTGTGTTTGTGTGTGCATGAGAGAGAGCGTCTGTGTGCGTGTTCTGGATGTTTCATTAAAGGAGGGAAATATCTCTGCACCACTCGTACCCAGTCCGGAAGCCAGCAGAGAGGCCACTTTCTAGCTGTATGGCTTTGTACTTTTGCAACTCCAGCAATACGTTTTAAATGGCGCGGCTGGCGCCCAACATACTCCCGCTCGGGGCATGGGTGAAATTCGGGTGTATCCTGGAAAACTGTCACCCTTCCTCTACTCTTTTGCTGTGCCTCGCCAGCTCTCCGCGTGCTCTCTGAAGTCTCCCGCCCACTTCCTGACACTGTGTGCACAATGCTCTGCCACAAGGCTGAACGTTATGTGAACCTTCCTTGCTTGCAGTTGAACAGGATCCGCATTGATAGCGAATATCTGGCAAATGTCCCGGGAGAGGCTTGATAAATATATTTTCATCCAAGTTTACCACTGATCAAACAGTAGCAATCTCTGGCCTGTGGAGTGGTTCATTGAGCCAGAAAATGCAGTCACAAAGCTGAAATCTCGAAATGTAAATGTTTGAGAGCTGCCGGAAGTTGCAGCTGAGCGCCAAAGGGTGTTAAAAAATAAATATAAGTTAAATTGTCATAGGTTTTGTGCAAATGTATGCATGTAACCCACACTCTCTGCTTCTCTTTACCTTGGGCCTGTGCTAAGGCACATTTTGTAACGTGTAATTGTGTGCAGGCTTTGGAACACCGGCGACCAGCATGCTCGAGGGGGGGGTCGCGGGTGGGGAATAAACAGTATAAAACAAATAATAAAACGTACCTGAGTGCCGGGGTACCGCACCGCCTCCGCTCCAGGCCGGTCACGCTGTACTGGTGGGCTGGCAGCTTCCCTCCCCTACGCAACGCCGCAACGCAAGCCAATTACAACGCTGGTAGGCGCAGCAGGCCAGCGCCCCAGCCCGGACATTTTCTCTGCATAGAGAAAAGGGAGAGTGGGCGGTCCTGCTCGAGGCAGGGGGAGTGGCTTACCCACTGTTGTGGGTACTGACTGTTTGGTCGGCTCCAGGGCCGACCAAACAGTCAGTACCCACAACAGTGGGCAAGCCACTCCCCTGCCCTCGAGCAGGACCGCCCACCCTCCCGCCCCAACCAGGCACAGAGGCACTTCTGCTTTCGTAATGCGAGAAGGCAGAAACATAAATGGTAGTTTTTACCGTTTATGTTTCTGCCTTCTCGCACCGCAAGAAAGCAGTAGGGCGGCGCCCCCACGCCCCAATGGGGGAGCCGCCACTGGCACCGCAATATCTCCAGATTAGTGGAGTGATTCCATTCAAAACACTTTCAAATGTGTTTATTCAATCAATCAAATTTATTATTTCTTCATAAATTCTTTTTTTCAATGCTTTGTAAGCATACTTCATGTAAATTCCACAGGGGAAAATATTTTCATTGGATAACGAAATAGTTTGGGTCCCAATTTGGCATTCCCAATGCATTTCGGGCTCTAGGGCCCTTCATCAGGGGAATGTTCAAAATCTGTGTAAATGGAGCATGAAAGTGGCTAGGTTACCCACACTGTATAAACAAGGTATATATATATGGGGAGGTGGTACAGGTGACCCCATTTAGGATGTGAAGTGACAGACATGCAAGTGACAACACGAGCAAACAATTGCTCAATACAATTTGACGAAAAGAGTAAAGTAAAAAGAAAATGGAAACAGCTCCCATTAATGTACAGGGAGTTTGGAATGCTAACATGGTGTAGACGGAGAGTAGTAATTTAAAACATGGTGATAACGTGTAGGCAGCATGCCCTTAAGCTAATACGTTGTGTCACCGTGATGACGGTGGACTGTCGAGACCCAAGCGGTCTATGTTCCCATGCAGTGTCAAATGAAAGAAACTCATAGTGAAAGCTGGTAAAGACATACCCGTGCTAACATCGGGCAGTTAAACATGTGTCAAAGATAAAGACATGCTATGAAACGCGTATCAACACCATAGTCCATAGTAAAACATGCAGCGGGCAAAAAATACATCGTAACACTGGTGAGGACGTACAGTGTATGTCTATGGAGGCTAAATAGTCCACGCTGTAAAACATACGGCAGTGTTGAAAACATGCTGGGCTAGGCGGGTCAGGACCTGAGCGATCGATAGTGAAACATGCAACAAACAAGTTAGTTTGAAATAGAGCAACGCTCACCTTGTATTTAACAACCAAGTATTACCGAAGTTTCCTTGGTCGGGATCAGTGAGCTCAAGGAACGCCAAGGTTTAAAACGTACCGGTCGAGCCGCGACTTGAGAAGTTGAAACAGAAAACGGACTTGGAAAGATAATCGGAGACTCGCGTAAAGCGATCTCAGTGCTATCTTATAGAGGAAGATGTTAGTGTCGAACACTACGAGTGAAAGATGTTGTCAAGATGTTCCTTAGGTTTAGTGAAGTGAAAAGGTAAAGAATAATTAAAAGTGAGAGAAATAGAAAATAGACAAAAAGAAATTAATAACGTGCAGCACAAAAATCGGTGGTGTGACAGCCGATCCGAATGTTGGCTAGATAGTCAGTGTAAAAACGTGAGAGCAATTGTAAACGATATTAGACGCTGGTGAAGAGAGAAAGCCAAAGGTATGGAATGTGGATTACAAAAGTCAATGTCCACAAAGGTATAAACAGTGTAAAGGCATGTCAAAACAATCCGTCCCCATACAGTAATACAAATTCAAGCTGGTGACCAAACAGAGAGAGAAAGAAATCAGATTACAAAAAACAGCTGTATTCCATTCGGTCATTTGGTCCATTTGGATGCAAAGTGTCCAGTAATTTGATCCAATAAATTTCCCTTTGTAAAAGAGACTTAGTAATGTTTGTACCCTCTTGGGGTGTCATGGATTCCAAAACCAAAAAACGCAATTGGCTCACATTATGGTTATGCGCCTGAAAGTGCGTAGCTACACACGATTTTTGATTGAATGTGCGTATATTACTATTATGTTCATTTATCCTCACTTTAATTTTTCGTTCCGTCTTGCCTATATAGGCTAAGCCGCTTGGGCATTTTAACATGTAGATAACATTCATACTGTCGCATGTTGCTGTAGTGTGTAGTTTGATAGTGTGACCTCTTCGCGGATGTGTAATGAAATTGCCTGGAATAACATTATTACAGTTGTTATAATTGTAACACGGAATAGTTCCCTTCTGTTGTTATTCCACTGTTTTTGGTTTTGCGATGGATATGATTTCTTTTATGTTTTTACTTCTCTCATAAGCAAACAACGGCTGCTGATCGAATATGCCGGCTCACATTATGGTTATGCGCCTGAAAGTGCGTAGCTACACACGATTTTTGATTGAATGTGCGTATATTACTATTATGTTCATTTATCCTCACTTTAATTTTTCGTTCCGTCTTGCCTATATAGGCTAAGCCGCTTGGGCATTTTAACATGTAGATAACATTCATACTGTCGCATGTTGCTGTAGTGTGTAGTTTGATAGTGTGACCTCTTCGTGGATGTGTAATGAAATTGCCTGGAATAACATTATTACAGTTGTTATAATTGTAACACGGAATAGTTCCCTTCTGTTGTTATTCCACTGTTTTTGGTTTTGCGATGGATATGATTTCTTTTATGTTTTTACTTCTCTCATAAGCAAACAACGGCTGCTGATCGAATATGCCATTGAAATCTGGTTCGGTGCATAACATAGGCCAGTATTTCAAAATGAGTTTCTTGAATGCTGTGCTAGAGGTAGAGAATTTTGATACCATGACCATACGATCTCCTTTGTTGGATTTGGTTGCCGATGTTAAAAGCCGTTCATGGTACATGTGTGCCACACGTTGTTCCGCTTCCTTTAAAATGTCAAGTGGATATTTTCTGTCCTCAAAACTTTCCAGCATGGCTAGTATGTAGTTTGGTAGTTTGTCTGGATCTGATACTATCCTTTTGACGCGCAGTAACTGAGAGAAGGGTAGATGCTGTTACAATGATGTTTGGTGGAAGCTATTGAAGTGCAATAAGTTATTGCGGTCTGTTGGTTTCCTGTACATGTTTGTTTCTAGTCTATTCCCATTCCTTGAAATGTTGACATCCAAGTAGTTGATGGTGCTATCACTGTATTCATGTGTAAATTGGATGCGTTCATTTATGGAATTTTGATTTTCTATTGCCAAAGTTAATTCTCGTTCTGGGCCCTTCCATAATAAGAAGATGTCATCTATGACTCTCACAAAGGTTATCAAGTGTTCAGTCCAGGTGTTATTGGTTAGTATGTGATCAATCTCAAATTTATGCATGAAGAGATTTGCATAGCTGGGAGCTGCACAATTGCCCATAGATGTGCCCGTAAGTTGCAGAAAGTAATCATTCTCCCAGCAAAAATAGCTGTGATATAAAGTGAAGTTCATCAACTCTAGTAAGAAAACTTTCAGGTCTTCATCCCAATTAGTTCTAGCTATAAAGTATTCCATTGCTTCAATACCTGCATCATGTGGGATAGAAGTATAGAGAGCTTTCACATCTATAGTGCATAGCAGAATTTCAGAGTCTGTCTCCAAATCAATTTGTTGCATTTTATGGAGTAAATCAGTGGTAGCTTTATGTATATTGACATCTGTTGGACCAGAACCTGTAAATGTTTGTCCAAATATTTTCCGATAGGTTCATGAAGCGACCCACGAGTTGACACTATGGGTCTAAATGGAGGTTTATGTAAATTCTTGTGAATTTTTGGCAACATATAGAATGTTGGAGATCTTGGGTACGCTTGAAGAAGATATCTCTTATCTCTCTCAGTTATGGTTTCTCTCTGCATGGCCGTATCCAGAAGATTTTTTTAAATTGAAGTGAATTCGCTTTTAGGGTTCACTTGTAGTCTCATATAAGTGGTAGCATTGTGTACGTGTTCTTCAACACTTTGGAGATAGAAGGTGGCATCCATGATTACTAACGCCCCTCCTTTGTTGGCCATAGTACATTTGATGGTGGAATTATTGGCAATTTTAGTTAAAATGCCTCGTTCTTTCATAGTTAAGTTTTAATGTTTTATCTTGTGTTTGTGTAAGTTAGGCAAGTGATGCTTGACAATAGTTTCGAAGGAGTCCAGAATTTTATGGCTGACTGGAGCCATAAAGGTGCTCTTGATTTTTAAACCTTTAAGAGTACTCTCATCCTCTGTGGGTTGGTGAGTAATCACATTCGTAAAGAAATGTTTGAGGCGCAATGTCCGCATGAACCTGAAAAGTCTCACCTCCAATTCTAAGGGGTTTGAGTGGTATGTTGGGACAAACGAAGTACCTTTGCTTAAAACCTCCTTCTCAATGTTGCTTAACGGATAGGCAGAAATAATAATTACCAAGTCCTCTTCATTTATGTTTTGTGACTCCTGGTAATTCTCTTCTGAGTTGTTGGAGCATCGCTGGGCTCCTGACTTGTGCTTGCCCCTCCTGGTGCGTCGTTTTGTAATGGGCCTTGTCCTAAAAAAAGACCCATGCGGGGTGGTTGAGGTTGCTGTTGTTTGTGATGTTGATGCTGAGGTGTTGTTAGGACCTCTGTCCCTTCTTGATGCAGTATCGCTGTCGGAGGATGTCGTTTCCGTGTCAGAGGTTTTATATGACAGTTTGTTTTGCCTGCGCTTGGCATATTCTTCGGCCCAACTATAAACCTCTCCAAGTTTATAATCTATGATGTCACGTTTGTATTTTCTAATCTTCCGTTCATTTATCTCCTGTGTGTGTTTTTCTAGTTGTTCATTGATGTCTTTTAATGTTTCTGACCAATGTTCTGCAGTCATTTTAGTAGACAGTTCTTGTTTCAGTTGGTTAATTTCCCCATTGAGATCCTCGATCATTTTGGCTAGCTCTTCAACTACGAGTAGAATCAAGTCGAGGGAGCACTTGTTTAGGATTGCGTACCACCTTTCTATGAGTCTTGGATTGTTTTTGCATAGCGAATGTTTTAGCGCTATCTGTAATCCTCGTTGAATGCGTTGCATTCGATGATATTTAATCAGAGTGCTTGCATGGAGTCTCTGGCTAATTTCTCTTTTTGTCAAATATAGCAGTTGTTTGACATTGCTTTAGATGTTACCGGTGCTGGTCCCAGCGGTTTTGACTTCAGCGATTAATGTATATATTCTTTGTGCCTCATTTTCAGAGTATGCAAATGTGTTTGCTCTGTTGTCAGTCAAATTTGAGATGTCTTCGTAAGTAGGGGTGGGCAGAGAACTCTGCTCCGCCAGCGGAGCGAAGTTAGCCAGCCACCCCCGCTCCCTGGCCCGTTCCCTGCTTCTGAACTCTAGCCAGGCCGGAGAGAGCCTCCCCAGGCCACGGTGGACCCCAGTCCCCAGTGCCCGGACCCTCGGCTGCCTTCCAGGACAGCGGGCTCCCGCACCCCGGGGCCTGCAGGATGGAGCTCAAGCCCAGGGCCCGGTCCCAGCTTCCGAACCCTAGCCAGGCCGGGGAGAGCCTCCCCGGGCCCGATAGACCCCCGTCCCCAGCGCCCGGACCCTCGGCTGGCTTGCAGGATCCAGGGTTCTCGCACCCCGGGGCCCGCCAGACAGAGCTCAAGCCCCAGGCCCGGTCCCAGCTTCCGGGCCCTAGCCAGGCCTGGGAGGGCCTCCCCAAACCCCGGTTGACCCCCGTCCCTAGCGCCCGGACCCTCGGCTGGGTTGCAGGACGGGGGGCTCCCGCACCCCGGGGCTTGCCGGATAGAGCTCAAGCCCCGGGCCCGGTCCCAGCTTCCGAGCCCTGGCCAGGCTGGGGAGAGCCTCCCCGGGCCCCGGTGGACCCCTGTCCCCAGCTCCCGGACCCTCAGCTGGCTTGCAGGATGGGGGGCTCCCCCACCCCGGGGCCCGCCAGACGGAGCTCGAGCCCCGGGCCCGGTCCCAGCTTCCGAACCCTAGCCAGGCCGGGGAGAGCCTCCCCAAGCCCTGGTGGACCCCCGTCCCCAGTGCCCGGACCCTCAGCTGGCTTGCAGGACCGGGGTTCCCGCACCCCAGGGCCCGCCAGACGGAGATCAAGCCCCGGGCCCTGTCCCAGCTTCCGAACACTAGCCAGGCCGGGGAGAGCCTCCCCGGGCCCCGATGGACCCCCGTCCCCAGCGCCCGGACCCTCGGCTGGTTTGCAGGACGGGGGCTCCCGCACCCCGGGGCCCGCCGGACGGAGCTCAAGCCCTGGGCCCGGTCCCAGCTTCCGAGCCCTGGCCAGGCTGGGGAGAGCCTTCCCAAGCCCCGGTGGACCCCCGTCCCCAGCGCCCGGACCCTCGGCTGACTTGCAGGGACGGGGTTCCCAAACCCCAGGCCCGCCGGACAGAGCTCAAGCCCCAGGCCCGGTCCCAGCTTCCGGGCCCTAGCCAGGCCTCGGAGAGCCTCCCCAAGCCCCGGTTGACCCCCGTCCGCAGCGCCCGACCCTCGGCTGGCTTGCAGGATGGGGGGCTCCCGCACCCCGGGGCCTGCCGGACTGAGCCCCGGGCCCGGTCCCAGGTTCCGAACCCTGGCCAGGCCGGGGAGAGCCTCCCCAAGCCCCGGTTGACCCTCGTCCCCAGCGCCCGGACCCTCGGCTGGCTTGCAGGACGGGGGCTCCCGCACCCCGCGGCCCGCCAGACGGAGCTCAAGCCCCGGGCCCGGTCCCAGCTTCCGAACCCTAGCCAGGCCGGGGAGAGCCTCCCCAAGCCCCGGTGGACCCCCGTCCCCAGCGCCCGGACCCTCGGCCGGCTTGCAGGACCGGGGTTCCCGCACCCGGGGCCCGCCAGATAGAGCTCAAGCCCCAGGCACGGTCCCATCTTCCGGGCCCTAGCCAGGCCTGGGAGAGCCTCCCCAAGCCCCGGTTGACCCCCGTCCCCAGCGCCCAGACCCTCGGCTGGCTTGCAGGATGGGGGGCTCCCGCACCCCGGGGCCCGCCGGATGGAGCTCAAGCCCCAGGCCCGGTCCCAGCTTCCTAACCCTAGCAAGGCAGGGGAGAACCTCCCCAAGCCCTGGTTGACCCCAATCCCCAGCGCCCGGACCCTCGGCTGGCTTGCAGGACGGGGGGTTCCCGCACCCCGGGGCCCGCCAGATGGAGCTCAAGCCCTGGGCCCGGTCCCAGCTTCCTAACCCTAGCCATGCCGGTGAGAGCCATGCCGGTGAGAGCCTCCCCGGGCCCTGATGGACCCCCGTCCCCAGCGCCCGGACCCTCAGCTGACTTGCAGGACGGGGGGCTCCCGCAACCTGGGGCCCGCCGGACAGAGCTCCAGCCCCAGGCCTGGTCCCAGCTTCCGAACCCTAGCCAGGCCGGGGAGAGCCTCCCCGGGCCCCAGGGGACCCCAGTCCCCAGCGCCCGGACCCTCGGTTGGCTTGCAAGACGGGGGGCTCCCGCACCCCGGGGCCCGCCGGCCGGAGCTCAAGCCCCGGGCCCGGTCCCAGCTTCCGAGCCCTGGCCAGGCTGGGGAGAAGCTCCCCGGGCCCCGGTGGACCCCCGTCCCCAGCGCCCAGACCCTTGGCTGGCTTGCAGGACAGGGGGCTCCCGCACCCCGGGGCCCGCCGGACGGAGCTCAAGCCCCAGGCCTGGTCCCAGCTTCCGAGCCCTGGCCAGGCTGGGGAGAGCCTCC